>JABASH010000164.1:0-54209 GCA_019776445.1 Tomocerus maximus | reverse complement strand
AATGAAAATACCAAAAAGAAAATCATAAAGGATGGTACTTTCTTTGTGTACTTAGGGATTCTGTGCAAATGAATTTTCCACTTGCCTATTACAATCTTTTACGAGTATTACGAGGTCTAAAGAAAGACCTGACCTTCAAAAATGTTGGTAGTGATGTTTCAGATTTTCAGATATCTACATTTTTGGTATTCTGACAGAAAAAAAAAAGATCTTTGTAAGAATAGTATGTAATAAAATAAAATCGGAAAACACAAAGTACAATGACATACATACATATCGAGTAATTGAAATGTATTCCAAAAAAGTAGTTACTAAGAAAGGTATAGGCTACATAAAAGAAGCGGTAAAATGGACAATTGTATAAGAGTGCAGAATGGAAATTGTTTTTGGAAAAATGTGGCCAGTTGATTTGACATGTTGAGTGACATGACATGCAAAATTGTGACAGGAACAAACGACAAACGTGAGCAAACAAACATGTTTGCGTGACAGAATCATACATACTTAAACTAAATACACAACGATTACTAAAGAAAATCGCAGCTAAGTTAACTAAAGTCATAATAAGTTGAGCCCATCCTTGAAACGACGAGCGTATTATTAGGCAAATGAATCCTGGTACCGTAGTGGTATCAGTACCGGTAGGTATTGAAGAAATAAACTTGTAGGGTTAGATTTGTAATTGTGTGGAGTTTGAAATGTGTGTTTACATACTGGCTTGACTATAAAACGAGTGAGGACAACAAAAGGATATGGAATAAAAAGTATTGATAAGATGCACACGATAATTATTATTGACTTGACTTGACCTATGTATCTGTTGAATACGAAATGAACTAGTAACTTCTCCTAATGGGGGAAAATAAGATTAAATTGGATTACATTACATTAGTACTCACACACAAGACAAGACATGACAAGACAACCGATACTGTGTACACACACCTAACTGTTCAATATTCAATCCTGACATCACCGTACTATTGCTATACTATGCACTGCAGATATACAGTATGAATATTAGAGTCTGGCCAAGCCTCTGTGTTTATCTGAACATAAATATCTCTGTAGGTTTACTACTTGATATCAACAAAACATAGGACAGAGCTACAGTTCATTGCAAACAGTCGCCAATCAAGATTCAATTGGAATCCAAAGGAAAGAAGGGGTGCTTGTCTTCTTTTGCCCAAAGGATTGCACTTTACATTGCACATGTGCTCATAGTATTCATCATATTCTTGTGAAGTGGAGATAAATACATTAACTCATACATAACTGTCTACCATCAGTCCTATAAATATGCTAGACTTACATATGTTATGCAATTGTGTACAGAGCATATCTAAATAAGTTGATTGTAAACACGATTCTATTTATCTAAACTTCCTAATGATGCTAGTTTATGCATACTACAGACTATACCTATGCACTATGAATTTATGCGTACTAAGTACAGATGTATGTATAAGCCATATTGTTTGTGAACAAAGGACCTGTTTAATTTTGATTTGTCAGTATGATTGCGAGAACGTTATATGATAGTTATTATGGACTAGGTGTAGATAAGATGTACACTTAATAAGTATGTAAGTGACTGGATCATAAAGGATGGCGAAAAGTGCATTCTCCTTTCTCATTTACCATAATAATTATCACCGTATGATCTTACCTTATAAAACTGCGAAGTGAAACTTACACTTGCATACTAAAACTGGACTGGAATAAGAATTACTAGAATAGAAGAGTGTCTATTAGTGCTATAAAGATTATCTTGATGCTCTCTGGCTGAGTTAAATAAACTTAGCTTTGTGCATTTTAAATTGTTGTTAGCCTGGCTTGTTTTCTATGACTATTCATACGATGCAAAAGTATCGTTAAGTGATAACACTTGAGTTGAACTCGTATGACTTGTATATTAAACATTCGTTGGAGATGCATTGGAGCTGTGTGTAAGCACCTACAAAACGGACAGATGTCTATCAACGAAATTAAATGCAATTTGATGCAAGACAACATTTTTCAATAGCGTGAATGTGAATGATTGCGCTTAAAAGGAAAAATTCATTATATCAAATCTATCATAGCCAATTTACAAATTGGCAGCGCTAACATGGTCAGTCTAAACAATCCCATAGTACTCAAAAGTGGTTTGATTTGGGTGCAGTGCCAACTGCCGAGGCGAGGGTCAGGAAATTCAGGAAGTGCTAAAGAGTCAAGTAAACCTCGAAATACTGTGAATTTTGTCTGCTGACTCTGTCTATTAATAATAATGTCAAAGCATTCGTAAAAGATTTATGGCTGAATGACAGGTCAATTCTGTCTGACTTGGTTAGAACCATTTTCTTCACTAGCTACTCATATAACTTGGAATAATAATTGAAATTGTTATGAGTTATTCACAAGGACTTCCTCTTGGATTGGAAATTTTCTAGTGCATGCATGCATGTTCATGATCACTCTGATTTTTATGAATTATTATAGAGTGGAGATTGACTTGACATGTAACATGGCATGGGAGCAGAAAACTTGTCAAAAGGAAGATTCAATTAAAATGATTATCCGAATTAAAGGTCGGTAGAGATGGATGGTGTAGTAATGAATTGGACCGAACAACTAGGAAGAATCAACACAGATGTGCATCTGTAATGCATGTCTACTGCTGAATTGAAAATCTCCCTGTGCGTAACAAAAGTTGAGATTTGTAATTGGAATGAATGTATCTACTATCTGAGTAAGCAAGTTGAAGTTTTGATTTGTAACTGGAAGGAATCTATATGTATTTCCTATATGAGTAACCCAAGTTGAAGGATCTTGATTTGTAACAGGAATGGACCAATCTGTGGGTCATATAAGGAAAAAGATGATTTTGAGTTGACTTTGAATGGACCGACGACCGACTTTTTGCAGAGAGCCGTCTGCCTATGGCCTGTCACTCATTGTCAGATTAGGATTCTTTAGTGAGTCAGAGAATACTTTATTCTGCGTAGACTGCAGTGAGAGACATGGCATGGTATGATTGGAGATATTAGGTACTTCCAAATTATTTATAAACATAAACAGTGAGGATAGAGTATGGCAAAAGGATGTGTTGGGTGAAATCAACGATTGCAAGTGCTGAGTGATAAGAAAGACATAGGAAATGGAATCGAGAGTATTAGGCGAGAGTCGAGAATTGTTACCCCACATGGAGCCGTCTGTCATTCACGTCAGATCGGTCAGAGACTGATGTGATGATCTGCGAAAGATGATTGCTTTCGTTTTACATGTGAGACGCACTTTGGGATTTCTTATTCTTCTGTTGTGTATGGTGAGTCTGACTGATCTGAATTAAAGATGCAGTCTTGCAAAATCCCTGTTCCAGCAACATGTTGACTGCATTTCTGACTTTTTGAGACCATCCAAGGCGTTGGCGTTTTCTTTTCTCTTTTTCACAATCAAATCGAGCAAGTTGTTAGGTATTTTTCTCTTGGATGTTGTTTGTACTAAGTGTAGGCTGTGAAAATCAATTGACGCACAAGAAATCAAGTAGTTTCTTGTGAGGATTGAGAGCTAGTCTCTTAAGAAGAGCATGACAAAAACTCGATTGAAATCTCTAAGATGTGGACGAGGACATGGACAAGTACTAATACAGACGATAAGCACTTTACTTCACAGTTGACTTTGAGTTAAGCTTTAAGTCTTCTCATCCTCTGATCTTGTGTGAAACTCTGCAGTGTTGAATCTTCTTAAGAGTTGTGCTGACTCTTTGGATATTCTCACACAGGAATACAATATTACACAACTTTCCGTCTGTTGATTGAAGTTTGCTAAATCTTGTTCCATTGCCTTGTCCTGTTCGTTATGGATGTCATGTCATGCTATTATCGTATATTGTGTGAATTATATGTAAATATTCATTCCCTTGTCCTTTTGACTTGTGAGTTTTTTGACTTTTCTATTGTGTTCGAAAATTTATCTCTGCATTTAAGGCTAAGGCTTTGTTTTGAACTTGCAGTCGAACTTGTCGTTAGTTATGTACGGAGTACTTTAATACTACTATTTATTGCATTACCGGTATATCTACAATTACTAAATAGATTCCTGGCATTGTTGTACATAGTGCACTGCACCATCTCAACTTTATGTATACTTTATGAGCTAAACTTTAACGCATAAATCTAAGGCTGTCTTGTCTATTGACAATTTATTGTTAGCCTTGCACTTTTCCTAAAACAGTTTCTTCATAAGTGCATTTACTCTTCACTATATTAGGCAATATTAGCACGTAAATAAAGTTTCTAAAGTTTTACCTAAAAAGCTTGAGAGATACGACTCCATTATTATTACTTATTGCATTACTGTGCAAAAAGCACATAATTTCTAAGTAGACTTATTTATCTATGCACATTTCTTAAGCGAATCTTTAGTAAAACTAACACTAAAGTAGTGAGGAGGAGATTCTAGTAAATATGATAATGCAAATACGTAAGCGATCTATCTTCTTCTGTAAGTCGGGAAAAACTTTTTTTTACAAACTATGACTAAAATTTAATCCTTTGGTAGGAGACTAGATCTGAACATGATACTCATAAACTTGAAGATCTTCATAAAATTACATACAGCTACTAATACACAACTTCAATTTACTACGCAGAAAACATGTCCATTGATAGAAAAGAAACTCGACTGGGAAAAAAAGATAATATGCATGCATATAACATATTTGGGCATATACTTATAGGTACGCTATTTATAATAGCAGATTACTGTACAAACACATGAATAGTTTATATGGAGAGACTAATTTTAAACTTGAAACTTAAGAGATAGGCGGGCAAGAAGTTTTTTTTCGCTGAGTCTCGATACGTAGGTGGTCCTTATCATAGCCTCATCTCTTAATATCTATACTATCCTAAGATCTTTTTAATTCTTGAAACTCTTCCTTAAGCTATACTAATGCTTTCTCCTTTGAACTAATAATATTATAGGACAATATAAAGCAGAAGATTTAGCATAGACCATAAAAGAGGTAGATTATGGTAACAGTTATCAATAAACTTCTTCCTTTCTCTCCGCTAGTCACATAACAAAAGATAGTTACGTTAGAATTGTGAATCTAAAATAGTTTATTGGTATTCTTGATATTTATTGCACGGAGGATGTGCCCATATCTATCTTGTGTGAAGAAGTTGAATGAGTACAATCTAAATCTTCTACGGGGTTGTGTTTTGTCTTCTTTGTTTTTTATCTGTAATTAAGTATAATATACTTGTGTCTATATCATTTACATTAGGTATATAGTAAATCGCTACTATTGCATCCGCTATTTATTATTTTTCAGATGTAGATATGTACATAACTAATAAATGATGCACTGAAACAAAGTGCTAAACAATTTCCACATTACGTATGCACGCTCATACTTAAGTCAAGTTGACTTTGCTTTCTGGTTTCCTTTCATTCGACTCACTCTGGCTCACTCCATGAGAATCCAATACAAGTTTGCTCATTGTGAGTTTACACATGCAAAGCATCACTCATCTACCTTACAACGGAGAGCTTAACTCAACTCATTTCAACACACACCAACTAACACTCACTGCCATTTAAGCGTAGTAAATTGTTAAGATCGTCAATTAGGTACCTTCACCTTCCTGAATGTGTCTACAGCTCAAAATCAGAAATTAATCGTACACAATGCATCGTTATCATTACAGTTTAAATATACTCACACAGAGATCCAATCAACAGCTACAAACCTTCAATGCTAGCCACTTAATGATTTCAGATAAGGATTATTAACTTATTACCATTACCTTCCCTTTCGTGTCATAAAGTGCTAATATTGTATTTACAATTGTATATCTCTATACTCCATATACACTTAATCACTAATAATTCTCTATTCACCTTAGAATAATGAATACTAGATTGAAAAAGTAACAATATTTGCCAATACAAATGACAAATGTGTTTTAGCACACACCTTTTCCGAATCTGTCAGTATAGGTATTATAACGTGATACATTGACGCATTTAGCATAACATTAATGTTTCCATATACCATTTTACTTAATGTATTTATAACTAAAAGTATATCTTGAATGTCTTAGACTAACTCATTCCTATATTTAAACTAAATGTCATATATCTACGTGTATCTGTATATATATCAGGATGATTTTTTGTCCAATACTGCGTATGAATGAATTACATAGAAAAAAGGTACAGTGTGTACACGATTCGTTAGAAGGAGATTTGTTAGTAGAGTCGTATGTGCTGGTATAGAATTTAATAATTAATATGCTTTGCCATGCTTCAATAGTCAGGTCAATACGCATAAACATGAAAACGACAAGACGGTAGAAAATATTAGTACGGGCCAGTGGCATACCTTGGATATGTAGTGATCTTCCCACTTAACTTATGCATGTACTAGACATAATGGTGTTCTCGTAGGTATTTTTTGTTGATTCTTTTGGGTTGTTGTCTATCTTGTGTGCATTGAATTGGTTTAGTTCGGATTTGCTCTGCGGTGGTGCTTATAGTATTATACTGCTACAATTTATATAGGTTTCGAGTATAGGTAGTGGAAAGTTAGACAGGTAAGTATAATATTATAGTATCTATGTTTACTATTGGTTTCGTTTGGCTAAAGAGTATTGTATTGTGTAGAGGGGTCCGCCCTGGTAAATGTTGATGTTACAGATGAGAATCGCGTCTTCACTTCACTCCACTAGCTTTAACTTCGATTTTCGATTGACTCCGTTGTTTTTTACGAGGACACAAAGTAATATATTATTATGTCGCTTGCATACCATTAGAGAAACATATCTCAGCATTTGCGCTTGTTAACTGTCTTTTACTACTCGCCAAGCTTGAGCTAAATCACTCGAGTCACTTGAACATTTTGTAGCCTTCACAACTGTAGGTATCAAACACTCTAAACGTTCCGTTTGTAAAACTGGCCACAATTGCTCTGCTGAAAAGTTGAGATTAGAACTTAGTTCAAGATTACAGTTTAAATCAGCTATTATTCAGATAGTGGATGGATGGATAGATGTATAAGGAAGTTGATTATTTCATTTGATTCGCATATTTGATTGTAGTAGATTGAATTGCTATAGAGAAAACACTATAGTAGGTATGCAGCTGACGAGACAGATATAATGTCAGTGTACATATTATTCAGTGTACGTATTGAATAGGAGAATTCTCAGACAGAAAGAACATGTAAAGTGATTATACGAATGTCCTGTCCTACCAGACTTGACATGAATTGTCCGTCCAAACTAAACTATAAACCAACTCAACATTTCAATTCAATTCAATCTTCAAGTGACATGGTTGATTTGATTTGAGTTTTGTGAATGGATGAATCTACTTACTTGTGTGTGTTGTGGCTTAGTTGAAAAGTTTTTATCGTTCTTTTATGTGCTCTTCAACAGCAAATGGTAATCTTACTTGAAGTTAACTACCTTTAACAATCAAGATCGAGTTTAATGTTATTTAAATGTGCTCTTTCTCATACAACCGAAATCAAAGTGTGTCCTACACGAAAACTACTTCCAAACATCCTTCATTGTTAGTAGCCCAACGCACAATGCATATTTATAATGATCTACTCCACTAAAAACTTTGACGCAACAATTTTCCTATAAATGGGCTAATGCTATCTGTAATCCAAATAGTATTCTATCCAATCTACAATATGAGTGTAGTAACAATCTCTACTGTCTAAAAACAATTTAGACAGTGGCAACATAAAAGGCTTATAAATAATAGTACACAAATAGCTACCATTGCATAGTAAGCGTGTATCAACTCAAACTCTATCATCTTCACTCCCTAATTCTTCTCTTAAATGTTCAAAGGCAATTGAAACATTTCCTGATGTAATATTACAGGATTACTAAATATATGGATTAAAACTATTCAATGTTGAATGTGTCAGTAAATTGAAGATCCTGATTTACAATTATTAGTAGTACATTGTAGTAGTTGTTAGTACACAAGATTAGTATTTACTTAGATTAGTAATGGATTATAGTAAGTAAGCAGAGCAATAATAATTTTGTAATCACTACAAAAATAAGTTATCCGTACAAAAATGACGTCGCAATCGGTTGATGGACAGAAAGTGAAGAAGAAATAAAGTTTCTACAGATGCTCTTAATTTCCACGATTTTCCAATCCAATGCAGACTATAATTACTGATTTGCAAACAGAAAAGCTGCCGTAGCACGGCCTGGAGTAAAATGTAGCGTATGAAAAACGTAGAATGTATAGCTGTGTATTTAGAATGTAGAGAAGAGAGAAGCAACTTGTAAAATAAACACTGACTGAGTGAATACAGTAAGTGTGGTACTACTGTCAGTCAAGTTTGCTTACAAGGAAATTTAATGAATACAAATAGAGATACTAGAAAAGTAAGTAGTAGCACATGCTTATGCTTGGCTTGTACAATTTGCTGAAATTTTTACCGGGTGTTTGTGGTTTTGCTTTACTTTACTTTGATTCTCTTCTTTTTGGTTGTTTGTCTAAGCGGAAAAGATAGCAGTAGCCAAGAGATTCGTTTCTTCTTTCTCACTTACAATCTACAGCACTCCTCCCCTTCCCGTTGATACGTAAAAGGTTCCCAGTGATGATGGAAATTCCTCCATAAAACTTTGACAGAAACTGTGTAAACACTTGTAAATCAATGTAAATAAAATTCTCACTCTTTATTTGGCTATTCAGTGTTGATGGGATAACGTTTTTTCCTAATTGTTAAAAAAGTGAGATGCACACTGATCATGGATGGAAATCAAACCGTTCCGGGAATTCATCTAGATATAATTAATTGAAAAGTGACTTTGGGTTTCATTGATAGCTAGTATATCGACGGAAAAGCAATTTCAACAAAAGTATTTCACAATTCACCAGTATATACACAATTACTCACGATCTGTCTCTTTTCACCGTTAGTAAATGTTTATTTTTCCATGGGAAAATGGATCTCAGTAGGAAATAAAATGTAGTGGAGGTATGCAAATTGAAGTTTGTGTTTTGAGACACGCTTATGATGTGACACAATGGAATATCTTGCGTTCTACTCTGTTCCGTTCGGTATGTAACAACTTTGTTAATCTGAGTGTGGGATAAGGAGAATGAGACGGGGAAAGACTTAGTCCTCGCTCAGCCAAGAAATTTGTAGCAAAGAACTTCCTCGGAGAAGTCCAACGAGTCAAATGAGAGACAGACAACCTCTCCGCACTATAAGATAGTCGAGAGAAGGATAGTTTTGCATTGCTTTTGGCTTCGCTCTTCTGTCTTGGCTCATGGCAATTGTGAATTGACTACCACTACGACGGGACCAAGAGTTACTTACGTATTACCACAACACACACAACACGACTACTCCAAACTACACAGGGCAAACTGCAAACCAGACTGCATCACACACTTTCCTATACTACGATGTTTTTATAGGATCTCTTAACTAATAGCATCAAATTATATAGAGGAATCTTCACAAGTACCTACTATTTATTTAGAAAAACGATAATATAAATGTAGAGAAGATTACCCTTTGGTTCCTCTATTATAAACATTTGCTAATGGCAAAAGATAGTTAAGTCTTAATAGGTACCTGCTTAGAGCTGCCTTGTAACTATGCAAGTTATTTAAAGTGCCGTACAAATATCAGCATCCATTATATGAACATCGGTATAAAGACTTTGTATAGATTAATACTGCCGTGCTAAACGCAACTGTTGTTTCTGATGTTTACCCGTTTACTTTGTGATTTGCGTAGACTTTGGCTGATTTGACTGGAGTAGGGCAGAAGGGCAATTGTAATCTTATGACTATTGCAATTCCTTATTCTTTGGCCATTTGGCATGCTTTGCACCGTAGTCGGATATTTTAAATGTTATTTCAACTACATACACAAGGATCAAGCATTGGATTTTTCAACAAAATCTATGCGATGTACAGACATTAACGTATGTGCTCCAGAAACCCTATATAGCTATACGATGTATATACTGATACAAATAAAAGACATAGACAAACAATTGTTTTACATTTAAACAGAGTAGATCTAATTTGTATTTAGTATTTGGTTCCTCCATTTACTTTCTCAGATACTGGATACTAGAATAATTGGAGATACTAGACAGAAAAGCTTAGCATAGGCTGGTTATGTAACTATAATACAAGATTCATTCAGATTGTGCTATTCCAAGGGAGTATTGTTATAGAAAGAATGTCAAATTAAATGTAAATAGAGTATAGCGAAGTATAAAATAGAATGAACGTATTGGTGAGGAGGAACAAAGCTTTGCTTAGACATAGCCTTAAGTACAATACAATGCATAAACAATGCATCGTTTCCTGGTATTGTGTAATTCTATTGGCTTGCCTAATGTAACTTATGTTGGTCGTGTACACTTTCCAGAATCATCGTCTCACTGCAGAATTTTCTGCATCACTTTCTCAGTATTTCTCCTCAAAGAGTCCAGCCAGTGAGGAAAACAGTCTTCTTTATCTACTGCTGTACATTTCAAATTGACAAGATGAGGAAAGAAAAAGATTTTAGCTGCACTTCGACTTGGCTTGGACTTACTTGAAAATTGAATGGGCCGACCTTTGGTGAAGTAAGTAGTAAACTGGGAGGGACGACTCGACAGAACTTACAACACTTGACAAGGTAACACGCAGAAAACCATCTATTTTATTCATTTAATTCATTTTGCATTCATGACGACACTATTCTCCATTAGCCTGCAAGCAAGGTAGCCCAACACATACATACAGCAACTTAAGTATCTCAATTGTTTCGTAACATCCTCCTTCATATCGAAATGGAAACAAAAAATGCTGGAACATCGGCTTTTTGAATTTATTAAACACACCTAACAGTGATATACGGAAATTGTACATTAAATCCTTAAGTTGACCTGAATTGTAAGTGGTAAGTAAATGTATATTGGATTTATATTTTCGGTTCTAGGATATTTTAGTGACACAAGCGTAATGCTGGTTTTGATAAATTGCCAACTCAATTAATTCAGTAGCTGTATTACTTCACGGATAATCATTTTGACAGACAAGGTGTTTTGAGATAGTCACTGAATTTCATTGTCTTAACAAATTACTAATGGCAATACCGATGTTGCTTTGTAATGAGGAGATTGTGGACGGAACTATGAACAATGGAGCAATTTAAGTATAACAATGTACTTTTACTCATTTAAGATGTTTGTTATGGCAAGCTATATGGTAGTGATTGTACCGCCATGTATTTACTAGCACTGAAACATCTTCCTTTGACTGTTTAAAGTTCTAATTGCATTTGTAAATTTTTAGGGTAGTTAGTATGTATTATGTATATCTGTATGCATATATTATGTTTCTTTAAGCGGAAAGTGCTAATTCTTTGTGTTTGCAATGATTTAGTTGTTAGGCATTCCCGGCGTGTTCTTTTGTGTTTAGCTGCTACGGTTGAGCAAGCGATAGGTTTGTAAAATGTAATCTTAGCACCTGCCTTGTAAATTAGATTAAGTTTACAATCAATTTGAATATTTAAGTATTTCGCCTGAGCGAAATGTATAGAAAGAAAGAGATTGGATTTCATGTAGAAAGATCAACTAAATAGATAGGATTGATAGTCAGGCTTACTGTGTGTGAGTGAATGAGGGAACGAAACAAGTGTTTCTATTGTCTTACATTCTTTCCGAGTCTTGTGCTCTGTTAATAATGGTTTTGGTCTGTTGTGGCTCAAACTGATGAAGTATAGTTAGTATAGGTACCAATAGGTACCTACTCACGTTCACAGAATGTAGATACTTAAGAAGATAGCATATAATGCAAATTCGTGTTTGTGTAATTACCCAAGTGCCAAAACCACTGACATGTACTTTCAATCTGCTCCAAATAAATTATTGACAACAAGTAGGAAAAGCCATGTTTTATATGTTTACTACAAACTACTACTGCAACTGCAGCACAGATACAGTCAATGTAGGCAGGCCTGGGCAAAGAGAAAATATTTTCTTCTGTGCGTAAGTATCTAAGAAATTAGTTCTATATACATAATAGAGTCGTATATAGTTAGTATAGCAATGCATACGGAATTAAAGATACATACATTGATATGCTATACATACATATTGCATTAAGTGTAAATTAGATTAAGGTGCCTCCATGTCTTTATGGTAGATCTTGCATTTGATGAGACGTAAAAGTGGTTATTCTAGCACATTGCCTATACTCTATAACATACTTCAATACTTGAGCATTTACACGGGATGAGTTTCCACTGCCAATTTGCCTTATAGCTAATACTAATTTAGTATGCGATGCTTTTTGTATATGAAAATCTATCGTCTCCTCATAATAGCCTAATGCATGCATAAGTATGTCTTTATTTTTAATATATCTTGCATATATATTGCTGTATTATGTGAGTGTTGTGAGGACATATTTGCAATAGGTGAGATTAGGTTGCACTTTAATTTAAGCGTAATACATTTCAGCAACATTAACAGCTGAGTTAATTAATTAAAACATTTGTCGGGATCTTTTGAACCAAGAAACTGGATACTGCAGTCTGCTCAGTATCATCATATGATTATCATATTATCACCATCATAGCGTGTTCACTAGACGGATAAAAATAAAGAGGTTGTAACTAACTCGTAGTTAGTCGTATAGAGGTACACATCCTGCACTCACTTCTCACCATGCTTACACTGCACGGACATTGCAAATCTACATTTATACAATCATTGGCTCTTTTTGAATGTAATTAAATATAATTACACTGCCTACTCCTCCGATGCGAAAAAGGTGATGCAGATGTATATATATTGAAAAGACGTCTTATATAAGTGTAAACAGTATACCTATAGTGTAATGCTATACTACTATAATTATCATTAGAATATGGTGGTAATAATTCTTTACTAAGAAGTGGACATTACTGCAGTGGATTAGACATTGATCTATCGTGCAATTAATTAGTAAAAAACGTTTCCACAAAGTAGGTTCTAAAGATTCTGAAGTGCTTTGATAAATCTGATATGCACTATCTCAAAGCTGTACCTGGTAACTGTATGTTTCAGCTGCCATGCTCAAAAACCAGGTTTGCAAATTGTTTGGTCCGAAATAAAAGAAACAATACTTTGAATTCCTTTCATGCAGCTTACCGTCAGTGTGGAATGAAATGAAAAGATGTAGCTAGATGAAGAGAAAATAAAAATTATAATAACGTGTAAGAAATTTGTCAGGTGATGGTAGCATAACTTTAGAAAATATAGACAAGGAAGAGCAAGACATGTTTGT
The DNA here is from genome assembly GCA_019776445.1 of Tomocerus maximus. Taxonomy (NCBI): domain Eukaryota; kingdom Metazoa; phylum Arthropoda; class Collembola; order Entomobryomorpha; family Tomoceridae; genus Tomocerus; species Tomocerus maximus. Next base: position 40,901 of record JABASH010000164.1, on the reverse strand, counting down.
AAATGAAGTACTAAATGTCATATAAACGTTAACTAATGTCAAAAAATGAGTGAGTAATAGATATGAGTGAGAGCGAGGGAACAAGTGAGTATTCTGTGTATATAGCACTTTGCTTTCATTAAATAAATAAAGAGTTGCAATTAGAAACGCTATTATTTGGTTATTTATGTGTCATAATGTGTGTAGATGTGCAGTGGCTAACGAAGGGGCGCTTGCAGGGAGGTAATTGCACAGATACGTATCAAATAAAAATATGGGAATTTTATGATGATATTAAATTTGCTATTGGAAGTAGCAGTAAAAGATTTCCACTCTCGGCCATTCTAATCCACTTTCTGTAGACTTTCTGCATCTGTACACAGAGTTGAATCAGCCAAAATTTGTAGTAACTAATGAAAGAAAGGCGGATCTGTTCATTGAGAATGTGAATTTTTATGGAGTCAAGTCAGTTCAAGTCAGGATCATCAAAGTTTATTAATACATTACATAAACATGAATATTCTAATAATGATAGGGTAAGAGTTACACAGGGCAAACATCAAACAGTAGCTATAAGTCATCAGAGAGAGTCTTAGGTTACGATATATTAACAATACAAATGTGTGAGTAGGTACACATTTTTATCGTGAATATAAATGATTTGAGACGAGCCATGAGGTTTGAGACGAGAGTCTCAGATTACGGATACAAATAATATTTGGCTTGGGCTGGCGATCAGCAAATGAGATTCAAATGAAAAGGTATCTATGTATCTGTAGTAATGAAAGTATTAAATCAAAACAAGAGAGAAAATCCATTCCATCCTCCAAAGTTTATAGTTTACCTTTCAATTACTATTAAATTATAGTGCAGGAGCCATGAACTACTGTTTGGGTAATTGTTTGCCGACCTATCTTTCCTCCAATCTATTATTATTGTCCAAAGAAACCAAATGAACATTGGAAAGGTAGGCAAACCAAGTAACTTGTATTGTTAGTTGGTGCCTACAATAATAAAGACTTGATTTACATAATGGAATGCAGCTTACTAACTCAAATCGTCTCTTCCCTCTGCCACAACTTTGCAAAAATACTCGTTTCACTCTCCCAACTTATATACACTGCAAACTACATTTTAATGCAATTTCAACCCACGACACGATCTCATACATTCTACCAGCCACACATTCTTATACATTACTTTGGTCTATTTAACATCTCTTCTATGTGCTTTCAAGTATTATCTATTTTTACTAGTATCTATTCAAATTAATCAACAATTACACAAAAAATATTTGTAATTTCTACCTACACCTATCACCCGCATTATTTCTGAAGATTGCCCTATATTCTTACTTAACCGTCTTGTGCTCAGTTGTCAAAAGACAACTATGCTAAACAATTTACCCTGAAAATACATATAGACTTTACAGATATGGTTAACATAATTTTGTGGAATGTGTATTAATTCAGCCTAATACTTAGTAGATACGTAACTAATTTTTGTCTTATAGCGAATATTTCCGCAATCTTTTTTCTCAAATATGAATTATTACACAGATTAGATTGGGGAAGAGCTCTGGTAAACAGCCCGCGTGTCCTAGTTATTTATTACTGTGTTTCCATTCGTTATCACTGGACTTGACTACTTAAGATATCAGAAGCTATTAGCGTAATGCATAATAATTCAGAAGTAAGCGAAATAAAATATTGTGCTAAGAAGAGACATTTGTAGCAAATAACTCAGGCCTGAAATTAGTTTTTATCTTTGTTAGCAGCATGACTGGGTTGAAAGAGCAATTATGATAGGACGGAGATTGGTATAAGTAAATCGTTTTGGTAATTTGGTAAGTAGCCGGCTGCTTATCATGAGTTCATACAATGCCATTCCCATTTCATAATCCTGCAAGCTAAAGCAGAATGCACACAAAGGATAAAATCTCCAAAAGTCAATCGAATAAATGAACTAATTATGCGACAGCCCAGCTTTGATTTATGGATTTCTCGGCTCCCAAAAGTAATTTGCAGCAAAATAATGATAATCCATTCATTTTCTTTCAGTTCGGCATTTGCAACATAAGTAAAGACCTACACAGTCTTATATCTCTTATAATATGGGAATATCCAATAAGTTAGCTTTATACACTTGAAAAAGACGAACTTCCACTACACTACATTTTAAATACAAAGCTGAGATTCTACACAATAAGTATGCAATAGCAATCATGCGTTGCATATAATTGATGTCAATAAGCATAGTGTACAACCTACAAGTTTCGTGTCGGGACAGGCATACTTATTTGAAGTATGGCTAACATAATGTATCATTCATTACTTTGTTTTGTTGTTGACTTATTGCCATTTCAGCTAATATTCATATCTTCTTTGCCCTTTCAAACGAATCGCTAATTTTCGTTCATATCTGTTAAAATCAAAGAGTGCTCCCTGAATATTTCATTTTTCATTGGATATTGCCTTATGAGAACAATGGACAGACAGTCACAAGAACATTTGCTGTGAAAAAACAGGTCTTCTATATTTTCGTGCAATAGCATCCCATAATCTAAAAGCCCTTTCTATAAAACCGTAGGGCACACGGATTTTAGAATAAGTTATTGTACACAATAACGTACATAACCATTATGTATTTGTATTTACCTGCTTATGTCTGACTTTTGCATTGTGTGTGAGCTTAAAACAAACCCAAAGTGAGAGAACAAACTCAATCTTACTAGCCAGTGGGAAATATGTAAATGAGGACAAAACGATGCCATCAAAACTACTCTCAAGACCTTACAAGGAACTATTATTACATGTTTGTTGACCCAAGAGGAAACTATCTAAGGGAAAATTAGTTGTTCACATATGATGGGTAATTAATCATGTTCTTTCAGCCACTTTGAATAATGGATTGGACTCAACGCATCTGATGAATTGGAAAATACTTATAGTCATACTCTTCTTAAATACACATATAACTAACAGGTATTAGTTAAGTAGCAAATATTTTCCCTCAAAGCTGCAGTTTCAATTTCAAAAACATGGCTTAACAAACTATTTATGTACCCTATAGGCATTTATGCTTCATTTTGCTACTCAATCTCAGATTGTCATCTTCTATTGTGTCCTAATAGATAGAGACTGTAAAACACCTCAAGCTGGACTAAAAGGTTAGTGAAGGTCACATCTGATTGGACAACTCTTTAGTATCTACTTTTACAAACCACAGATTGTTTTTTGATTCGTTTTTTCAAACAATATGTAAGATTTATGAAGTGATAGGGATTTTAATATAATAAATTGCTAAAATTGTAACTCCAATATTCATTAGATCAGAATGGTTCCTAGTTTCAGTGGTTCACTAATAGTAATAGTACTAAGTTTGAAATATTATGTGGAGATCAATAGAAATGGATAAACCGATGAAAATATACCGAGATTCTATGAATTGAATCCTATGGATCTCAGTCTTGACATTAGCAGTGATACTTAATGCAGCATTTATTCATCCTTCATTGTTACTATCTGTATTTAAGCTGTGAGATTATTGCACTGCATTGGTAAGATTGTCTAATTAACTTAGGAACTAGATGTTTGCACAGAGCGGACCATCTTCTGTCTTATATACTCAAGTAAAATTCAAAATGAGGAAAAGGTCAATTTTAGTGTAGCAACAAAAAGTTGGGAGTAGCAAACAATAGTATGTTGATGATGAAGATGCAGCCTTTTCTGCTGCTCCGGATCCGTGAAATGTCGAAGTAAAGTGAGACACGGAAGATAGGAAGGATAAGGATGATGATGATGATGACTGGTGGAAGGACCTGACATGAATGCCTTATTATTTATACATGAGTAATAAAAAGAGGATTGTGGCGGACCAGAAGAGGAGGCGGAGGAAAATAGGACTAAAGACGCGACCCGAATTTTCCTCACATTTTCTTCACGGGGAGCATTAATCTTTATTATTTGGCAGGGGAAAAATGAAGTCTACTTATAGAGTTAAATCCTCAGCTAAGCTTTTAGTCCTGCTTAAGGTGTCTTCCACGCTCTCTATCTAGCATAGGCACACACGATACATATAGGTACCCATGCACATTTCTCCACACAACCGTACATTCTGCCCAGTATAGACATTGTAGTGAGACACTAATATTATAGTCACTAAGAGTACTTACAGCGTTTCCGTGTTGCGGTGCACTTACGATTAGTCAAGTCTCCACTTTCTGTACTCAGCTTACGACCAACTGAAAATAACCTCCTAAGGGACCCGATGAAGATGAACCAAGTACATATTGATGGAAGTGAGGCAAGGTAACTCAGTTCCTTGTAGTTATAACATACGATTTTTGGAGCAACACAAGTTTAGTATATGATATAACTATTTAGTGTACATGTATTAGCGGAAGGCGTATTCAAAACGGTCATGCAACATGGCTAGGTTCTAAGGATAGCTTTTAACAAAATTGTTAGTGAAAGTTATTAAAAAATAATAAAAGTTTGCTTAACACTGGATTCCCAGCATTGTGACTAGATTTCAAAGTGAAGATATCCAGGACTTTGAATTTCGTTAGATGCATTGATGCAAAATACAAACCCCAGTGAAGTTCCTGGTTTTGTTTGACTGTACCTATTATTAGTAGTATTCGTTTAAGTTTTTGTCACACAGTTACACAGTTCAGTTCAGCTAATTGCTGCTACAATTTGTAATTTGGTAATGCAGTATGATCGTAGATATAGGTTACAAATCTGTCGATAAACTGTTTCTTCTGGTTTTAATCGAAATTTCCTAGTTTGCATCCTATGCAATAATAATACGAATTGAAATTTAGTATAAATATTAACAATATCTACCGATCATTTAATAAAAAAGACTATTAATGCAATGCGTAGGCACTACCAATAGGGCTAACTTTGCAGTAGTCCCCGCTAACATACATATGAAACTTACAATGTTAACATTATTGATATCCTGAGTCAAGAGGGAAAGCCAAGTGGAGTACAGACACCAGTTACCTTCATCTTCATCCTTTTCATTTCGTCATGCTCCTATAAAATTCTATTGCTCGATACACTTAAAGTTTGGAGTGCAGTTTTAGTGAGAAGATGGAATATACTTAAGTAAAGTAGTCTAATGCTTGTTTGCTATTTCGTGAATGAAGTCCAAATGGAATGTGTGTAGGTATCATAAGGCTAAGTATAAGTAGCACTAAAGAATATTTGCTTGTTTCATGTTGCAATACTACTACAATCTGCAAATTCTAAATGATATACTCTAAAGATGAACCACGTATGAACACTTTCACATCCCCTTCGGTTTTCATCAGATTGCTGTGGTTTTCGTGGTTCAGGATTATCTTATGTATCCTCTCAGCTCTGATCTTCATCATCTCATTGTTTTTCCAGAACAAGGTTGGAAACTAAAGTATCAGCGGATAGATGAAATGCTAAATAAGTTGTGGTCTTAGGGGTTTCTCGCAATTCATCACCACTTTAGTGAATTTGTTATCATTCCCCCAGTTTTGAATTTCAGCCTCTTTTGGCATCATTTTGGTGCAAAGTTTCCTTTTCGACAGCTTTTATAGCCCACTACATCGTATCGTATTCAATCACCGTTTATATCGTTTTAAATAGAACACTATCGTATTCTTAAACTAAAACTAAAATGCAATAAGGTCAACCCAGACAATCAGCAGTTCTGGCTACCCTCGCGAATTAAATAAGCCATTAATTGATTGGGTGTGGATTTTATACCAGGGGAATATTTGTGAAATCTATGAAGGCTAAAGATGAGGCTAAAGGAATGAATTTGTTTTTGAACAATAAATATTCGTAATTGGGTGGTAATTGGCGCCTGAGCTATTGGAATTCAAAAATGAGTTAAGATTGTATGAATCTAAGGACGGAGCAGAGTACCTACTTGCCCACTTGGGTATATAATACAATTAGCACATGAAATGATCTATGTCCATTTATTTCGCTTGAATTACTTGAGAATGAGATTAGGAATTAAGGAGGGAAAGTCTTTGATCTTTTTGATTTAGTATTTGTCATCATAGCAGACTGCAGAGTAAAGTCTTCTTCTGGTATGAAAATCTAGGTTGATTTTACATTGATATATGTATAGGAGTTCAATCCATTTCATAAATCTTGTGTTTCAAGGATGGATAAATCCATCATTACTTGCGATGAATTCTCCAGTGGAATCTTTTGAAGTTTGTAGTATAGGAAAAAATATATCTTGTAAAATATTCATATTGATTGCAATGACGTAAGTCTAAGAAGTTCGTGTACTAGATTATCGCACATAAAGATACTTCAATGAATCAAATTCCACTTGCCTACTTAATAATTTCAATCTTTAGAACAGAGAGTTTCATGAAATCCAGGAATGAGCTAGGTAGTAGCGTCCCATTTGCTTACACGGAGAGAAAAATTGAACGTAAAGACTCGTATTAAGCTAAAGCAATGAAGCTAAACTAAAAGCCAAAGCCAGGGAGTCTCCGACAGCCAAGATAAACTACATCCATATATCTGTTCGTGAGAGTTCAGACAGGAGATGGAATTTAAGGGATCTGTACTTTATAGAGATAAAGAGATGTCTTTATTGGAAGTGATGGGATTGATTGTGTGCACACTTGCAGGGGATGGCGGTTCGAGTGATTCCATCAACCAAAAGACTGCCGAAATTCCATTACTTACACATGTACCTATGTAGTAGCTACTTATCTTCTATATAGCTACCTTGCATATGTGGACCTAATAAAATACACGGAGAATATGCTATTTCTATCATAACCATTACACGTAATTACCCTATGATAACATGATTCACTTCCTTATCGCTAAGATACATTATTGACATTCATGTTTCTAATTGCTAAGCTAGTAAAGTATATGGCTTTCTTCTCTAAGCCTCTGCCACTAAATCTGGAGACTTAATGCGAGACACTAGAGACAGATGCTACGGGAGAATTTTTAGAACAACTTACAAAAAAATTCAGCGAGATACGTAAATAGGTAACAGTCTAACACTATAAATATAGTCAAGGATCATTTCAACGAATACATTTAGGAATTCATAAAGAAAAAAGAAGTTATTTGGTGTCTGACAAGACTGGATGGAGAGAAGGGGATTGACAACGAAACGAACCAAGAGGATGGATAGAGTATAGTCTGGTATTAAGATGGATGAAATGAGACAAGAGTAGTCGGTTGTCGGTTGAGTTTCTCCTCACTTTATAATAGTATAATGCACATCAGAGAGTACCTTTTAAGATCATCACTCTAATTCCCTTATAATAAACTTTGTGGTGTGTTGATAGAGAGCTTTGGTAGGTAATGGATATCTAGAGTTGTAGTCTCTAGTCCTCTGTGGCCTTACTACCCGGCCCTACTTACTATAACTTCTATAAAACCGTTTTGGCAAATAAGAATAGTTTGCGGAAATTGTGTCCCTCGGGCATCATTATTATCAGCAGAGTAAACGGTTAGCTAGCTCTTCTTTGGCAGATTCGAAGTATATAGGGACCAGTGAATTCCATATAAAAAACTGTCGGTTGGATGAACCTGCACATTGTACATTATTAAACAGCAGTACTGCATGGGAAGTGGCTATTGAACTTACTGGGAACCTCCTACTGAATAAAAGCAAAATACACCAAAATAATACACAAACAGAAAAATAAATTGCTGCATGTACATGTAAAAGCGTGCTAAAATACACGGTCCCTAGACACAGTGGTATCTCAAGGAGTCTTCTTGAATCATTCATTCACACTCATTACACATCATCATCTTACATCAAGAATGCTATTATCATGTGCATGTGCACTAAATAATCCAAAGCAATGAATTATAAAACCTATAAAGAAAACGAAGAGGAAAACTTTTATAGCTGGGAATTAACAATTCATATAACAATTACGTTGACACACATTACTTGACAAATTTTCAGTTTATGCCAATTAAACTGCTTTATAATTTAGTATTTTTGCGAAAAGTAACCACAGTTAATATATAAATCTACTATGGTCATTAGAAACAATATTATATCCGAAAACCTTGGCACATAACGCCGAATTAGAACTATAAATTAGTTTTCGTCATATTTATGTTTTGTTGTCAAAAAATGCTAAATGAATGAAGTAATAGTACAGATAAATATTTATACAGTATTCCACATTCCACATGTGGTATGAAAATCGTGTATCAAGTATACTCGTGTGATGTAAGAAAGTGCAAAGAGTAATGTATCTCGTGTGTCGTAATAAAAGAGTTTTAATGTGAAGCCACAACCCAAACAATCAGAACACGCATGGAGTCACGTCACGTACAGATCGTTGGGTCTATATCTATGTGTTCGTCACTTGACTATTTCGGTCCTTCGGCATCATTGTGTGGAGCAATAGAACGATACAGAGATGTATTTTATTCGAGCGTATAAAAGAGTATTGAATGAAAGGAAGACGAAATCACCAACTGAGAGCATCAGAGGATTATTTTTCCATCGTCGCGTTGGCTGCTGACAGGTAGACAAGGCTTCTCATCAATCACTCATCTGTGATCTTCTTCCTTACTTTTATATAGGTAGTCCATGCAAGGAAGGCGACACAGTTGGGGATAAATGCAGAAATATCTCCACTTGTACATCCTAAGTAGAAGAATATATACTATCTTGTTTATATACTAAAACAAGTCGTTTTCCAGTATGTTTATGTTTACTTTTATGTATTTTACAAGATTAGATATTTATGCAGATGTAGGAGTAATAAATACTTTGTCCTTGCTAATAACAATGAATTAGTCATATAGATTTGTTGTTGAGAGTTAAGACAAATCTAGGTAAAAAGGATTCCCCAAAAGCGTTATGGGTGGATTTATGAATTTATACATATGCACGTATGTAAATATTAATAGGGATAAAAGAAAGTTGTTTCCGAGAGTACTATTATTATTTTTCAAGATGCAACATTAAACTACATTACAAGATAGGAAGTGCCGTATAAAAGAGGAAACCTGCCGTGGGGAATGCACAACTTGTATACAGCAAGATACAGATACTAATAATAATGTGTACTTTTATATGTAGTTTCTGCTCAGCATAAGTAATACATATGAAGCTGTGCTATAACAATCTTCCTCAACAATCTCTCCTACAGTTTACATTAAATAGAACAGCTTTCCTCATATAAATATTTCATTCAAACGAAATGAACGGAGAAAATTGGATGTAAATGTGTGCAATGGGAAAATATGTTTGGAATTTATTGCCTATTAGATAACATTTTCATCCAACATAAGTTTATTTTATTACGCATCGTAAGTTACAGTTGTAGGCCTTCTTCTCTCTAATCATCCTCTTTCTTGTTCCATATACTTTGCCCCATATACTACATCGTGTAGGTAGGCAGACACAAAACGATTTCCTTCTGCCAAATTATGTATGTAAAATACAGGGCCAAAGTGTGATATTACATTTTTATGTAGGAAATAACAAACATTATAAATTGCATAGAATACTGATACAGAATACAGAAATCCATCATTAACGAAGATGCAACAGAATATCCATGCCTCTGTATATCTTACATGGCTGGGGCCAAAAGTGCATAATAGTTTGGTTCAGTCTTCAAAAACAATGTCTTTTTACTTGCATTACCAAAATTGATTAGAAAAAAAATAAGGTAACAGAAAAATCTGAAAAGTAAGAAATGATTTAAATAATAATAAACCTATCTTTTGCTATTGGTGTTTTAGTAAAGGTTTGCATCTGAAACATTCAAATACACTGGACAAAATGAGACAATAATAATTATTATTATGGATTTCATTTTTATTTTGAGAAAATACTGAAATGAATCGAAAAAGTATAGCGAAGAACACGATTATTTGTTCAGTGAAAGGTAAAAAGTAGGATTGGTCGTAATGCAACTTGTAAATTGTATCTCTAATCATGCAAGCACGTAGCTAGAAAATAATTAATGCTACACATGTACTTATATAGGTAGTGGGTACATTAAATGAGTAAAGTTACAAGGAATCTGCATTCAAGCCAAGTCATAATGCATTGCGTGTACAGAAGATTAATGTAAATGTTTTATGCTAAATCTATAGGCTGGGTCACTTAATTTAAATATAAAACAAAATATCGAGTTAACTTGAGACAAAAGAAGTATGATGTGTACAAGGGATTGAAATTTTAATGTGTAAGTAAATATGTTTGTAATGTCTGATGGTGATGGCTCATGTCAATTAGGATGGGATATCAAATAGTCATCTGCTGATGGTTATGTGAATGTGGTATATATTTAATACCAAATGGGATGCAGAACACAATATTTAATCTGCTAAGTGCGTTTTGTGTCAGTTGAAAACACAGGTGGGCTGAACATACGTGAATGTAATTAGTAAATTTATGCCTTCCTACAACACACAAAGAATACATCCAAACCCTTTCCTGGGCTCAGTCACATAGAGGTTAAATTATATTTACTATCTTCAATTTAATATGAAAAATTAACAAATGTAGAGGTACAAACCTAAGTCATCTCTGTAATCTAATGAGTAGGTTGATAATGCGTACAGATTTACGCCTCTTGTTCCATAAATTAACTACTAATTTTCTCAGCTGTGTATGATGAGTAGGTGCTCAATTTTATTTAAGTAAACATTAGCATTTAGTAGTTTACATGAAAAACTGGAAGTTGACCCTTTCCATATGGGCACGCTATTTTACAGGCAGCGGAATGTGCGTAAGATTACGACACAATAATAATTAGCGACTTTTTCAAGTTTGCATTTGTTATGCAAATCCCTAGTCTCTGTCCCATACCACTATTGTGTTGGTAGCGTATACATTAAAATCGCCAGAAGGGACAATCTCTCCTTATCTTATTATTATAATTTAGCTAATTATTAAACTGCCTATGCATAATATACCTGTCCTTACTGCGGGTAAACCGCAATTTGGGAATAAAAAACACTAGCATAATGCAGCAAACAGATTCAATTAGGAGAAAATTGTAGAAAAATAATTTTTTATGACAATGGTAAAATATTATTGAATTCAATCAGTTATGAGCTATTATAGGGGCTTACCTTTGTATTTCTTAAATCATTGGTCTCGAGTTTCGAATTCTGGTTGATTATAAATCTCTCTGAAATCTGGGCCAGGAATTGATTTCCATTTTCCTGGAATTCATGAAACAGAAATTTATTTTCTGCCATTGTTTTACCGCAGTTAGGTATGTACTCTACATGATGCGCCAAGATAGCAGGAGGCACTATTCGAATGCAATGATATTTATGTGACCTCAGTAAATAACTTTTCCCTTCCCTTGAAATCTTCATCAGCACAGAAAACTTGTTTTCGTAATTCATTTTTCATATAATAATATTTCTAAATTAATTGCCTCTTTGCAGGCAACTGTCCGAAATGAACTCCTTTGTAGCTGTTCGAGCATTGGTAAGCTAAATACATACATCAACATTAAAAATATTCTTTTATTTACTCATTACTAAATAAATTTTGGTATGTGGTTCAACCCAATAAAAATTGATCATCATTGTTTTCAGCGCACAGCAATTAATAATGGAAATGCTCCTTGGAAAAATACCTATGTTACTAAAGCTAGTTTCAATATGAAAAATCCAGCAGGAGGTTCCACAACAGCCAGCTCGGGCCCAAGTACCTCTGGAAAGAATACCGATCCACCGAAAAATGTTTTCAAAAGCGTCGATAGCAAAGGTCAGTATTTAAATAGATGTATTAATCAAGGGTGAAACAAATGCTATTTCTAGCAGGTAGAACAATGCTTTTATTTTTTTTAACTTTTCAGATGTAGGTCCTGGCGCATCAAAAGAGGGTCCCTATCCTAATCCGGAGTACTATAGCTATCATAATATGAGCTACGCTGAAATGGAAATTGTGATGGCCAAACTGCGCTGTCCTCAACCATCTAACAAGCAGAAGAAATAGTAACTTGTACACAAATTGCTAAATCCTATGCGCTGTAGACTGTAACTCTAGCCATTTATAGTATGTAAATGAACGGAAGGCTATTAAATACTGTAAAACATTTTAATTGTAATTAAAATCCAATGTTTGTGTTGTCTGCGAAAATCTTTCTTGGTGATGGTACCGATATTATGGTCTTACTACAATCAGTACTAAGCAATTCTTTAATAATTATTAATAAAGGTACCTCATTAGTATTATTTTGTGGTCTTCAGTGTGTGTACAATGTGCATACTACATTACTGCCATTACTACATATTCATATTAGATTCATATGGATTCATATAGTTTCCTGGAACCGGGCTTGTAATGCACTATTTCGAGAAGTCTGAATTGGCGCAATGGTATACGTTTGGGTATATGCATTGGGTTCTCCGATCATTCCTCCTGGATCATTTCTATATGCATCGATCAAACTATTTCCATAAAAATCGGTAACATTCATGTAAAAAGTAGTCATAGATACATTTCACTAATGTATTTCCACGCTACATTAATTTGTATTGTTCATCTCTCAGGCACACTTCCTCGACTCTCGACTCACAAAATGCATCTTGCTAATGATCATTTTCGCATTATCTTTCTCGTAACAGTGTCTCAAAATACAGTGAACGTTTAACCATTTGAAAATATAATCTATATTATATTTTACATAAAGATAAATAATCAGTGAAACGCAACAAAATGTCAACGTACGCTCAATTACATCCGAAGTGCATCTTCGGTGTGAGCGATGCATGCAAAGGGACGAACGTTTGGTTTCTGGACAACAACACAATAATGTACCCGGCAGGAAATGCAGTTATCATGCTTTCTCTGGACCAGAAGACTCAGAGCTTTCTCCATGGGGTTGAAAAGGGCCGTGGTGTGACTGTGACTGCCATAACGGTTTCGTCAAATCGGTAAGTAAAACTGGGGTAGTAAAACAATTCAAAATATTCTGTGCTTAGATTCTCGTATTTCAGTTGGATTTGGATGGCTGGAGTGAAATGAGGCAGTTATATGCATATTCAGGAGGAAAAGTCTCCGAGTAAAATTTTATTGTGCAGTAAAATGAGAGAAAGTGGTGCGCTTAGTTTCTCTCATCATTTATGGACATTTACAGTTAGACATTTCCCTTCAATTTCCTATTCCATAACTTTTTAATGGGTTTGATTCTTTTACATCAGCCATAATATGACAGAAATTGCAAAAGCAGATGAAATCTTTATGCTGACTAATAAAAGTTACTGAGAAGTGCTTTCACCTTTCTTTCTCTTTGACTTTCAAAGTGGGAATAAAATCTTAGTGTTTCGTTTTGTTTAGGATTGTTGGCACAGATACAGTTGAGAGTTATACATAGTAGAGGATGAATTACAGTTAGGTTACGATTATGTCTTATTGTGAACATTACTTTGTGCTCATTCCTGTAATCTGTTTTCTATTATTAAGTATAGCAGTTTTACTTTTTTATGATGTTGACTCGACTGTTCTAATGTCTAGTCTAAAGTGTACTTCAGATGTAACTTTCATTTCCTCCAGTAAAATAAAAGCAACGAGAAAAGTCAATTTCTCTTCCACACCTTCTTCTATACTTTCTCTCCTTCCTCCACACAATACACAAACACAAAAAACAACTCCTGACCTTTTTCTTATTTGGGTATAGTATCCTGGAACATACACAACAGATATGCATATCCAAAAGTTTATGTGTGTGTTGTGTACTTGCAGGATGTACGCAGCAGTGGCTCAAACTGGAGAGAAGCCTTCTATACTTATCATTGACTTGAAGGCGAACAAACGACGGAAGACACTGCAATTCAATGAAACTATGGCAGAAGAGTACATATCTTTAGCATTCACTCACGACTGTCGTCATTTAGCGTCGTTGACTGGAGCTCCGGAATTCTGTCTGGTTTTCTGGAATTGGGACAGAAGTCGAATGGTTTGCTTTGCCAAAACAACTAGTTTTGGTCCAGTTATTGAGGTTAAGTCAAGTCACACTTGCGTTATTCTTACTCTTCTCCCCCGGTGTTTTCCGTTTCCAAATCATACCACTTCTTGTATATGTAATATTATGTAGTCTCAGCTTTGCTATATATTATACATCTATGTTTCTTCCAGCAAGAACTTGTTTCTTGTTTTCCGCACTACTTTGCGAACATTTAGATGATAATTCATTTGGCAATGCGAACAAGTGACATTTTCCATTGCTTGACAGTACAAAATACAAATATTTTTATGACGCTTTAAGGTAAACTTCACAGTACAATTGTTTTTGCAGTTGTTCTATCTTACTTTCTGTATTAAAGAGAAATTCTTTACGATATGCAAATAAAACCTGTTAAGTCAGTAAGAAATGCACTTCCTTGAGAAAATTGCATTTCTCCCCGTTTCTTCATGATAAATGCAAAAGTAGTCCAGATAAAGATTTTACGATCAAATAAAAGTGCACTGTCTTCCTGGAAAATATTTTACTGTCCTTTTCTGGAATATGCGGAAATGATCTGTAAAGACCCTTTGTAATATTTTAAAAATATCCTTTCCAAAAATTGCAGTTGTCAACAAGCCCGATTGAGGACAGTGTTATGTGTGCCGTTGGAAAGTCATTCTTTCGTTTCTACCGTTTTCACGAAAGCCACATGAAGCCATTTGGCTTCCAAAAGGGTGATGCATACAATTTCCTATGTCATGCTTGGATTGGTAAAGGAGATCGACTCGTTGCTGGAACTGCAGATGGAAAGTTAATGCTTTTTGAAAGAGGAGAATACAGATTGGATATTCCTATCAAAAAACCTGATGTTAATATGAAGTAACCATTTAATCATGTATTCGTTTTTCTTTAATTATTTACAAGCTTATGCATCGTATTCTCCTAATACAATTATTATCTGCGAACATATTAAAGGAGTTCAAAGATGGTACAGGGTGAGGATTTCGAAACTTCGATAATGGAAAATGAATCCCGGATGACTGCTTCGATTTCTTACGAAGGAAATGAAATCACAGCCATTGCCAGCTACTCTAAAGGTTTCGCTATTAGTTATGGAATGGGAACTGTTTTCATTTTCGAAGAACAATCTGTGTATGAATCTCCCGAAGAGCATTTTAAGCAAATGCACGCAATTCGCATACCGCCGTTTTCATCTATTCAGGAAGATCGTATTATACATTCTTTGGCTATGAGCAGTAATGAGGAAACTTTGGTCGCAACAACCAAAAGCTGCCAGGTTTTCTCATTTGCACTGAGTAATGCAGAAATTAAGGTATCCACTCGAATAAATCACATAGTTTAACTTCATTAAATAGGAGTCCGTAAAATTTCTAAACAAAATAGATATGAGATAGATATATTATGAGGAAGTTATTTGTAGGATCCAAGTGAAATGTTTTTCGAATTTGCAAACTGTTCGTACCACCGAGGCGCAGTTTTATCGATGGATGTCGCAATCCGAAAATCATTGTTGGTTACATGCGGAGAAGATAAGTTCATTCGTGTCTGGAATTTCCTCTCTCTTACCCAAGAAGTTAGTAAGGAATTCGCGGAGGAGATTTATTGCGTCTCTATACATCCTACAGGTTGAAACCTTGATGCTTATAATCAATTCATTATAACAGGCAAATTTCCCTAATCCATGGTTTAATTTCTTCAGGTCTCTTTATACTGGCTGGTTGCATCGATAAAATTCGAATGTCTACCGTACTGCTTGATGACATAAGAGAACTAAACGAATGGCCTGTCCGTATGTGCAAAGAATTGCGGTTCAGCAACGGAGGACATCTTTTTGCTGCAGCTAATGGCAATATTCTTCAGTTGTATTCAACGACCACATTGGAAAATGTGGCCACCATGAAAGGACATACAAGCAAGGTACACCCCTTGAACTGTAAAAATTAATTAGTAAAGCTATACCATGGGTATCGATTGCCATTATTAACCATCTTTATTGATGAAAACATTTTGTATAACTTCTGCAGATTAAGAAAATAACTTGGGCACTTGACGATCATAAAGTACATCACTTTTAACGACCAATTCTATCTCTATCTATAAAGACCTACGTAGCAAAAATGTGTTAATTTCTTTCTCGATTTCAATTTTTTGTAGTTAATTACCGCAGGAGCTGATGGAGCAATTTATGAGTGGGATACACAGACTGGAAAACGAACTGCAGGTTTTATCTATTTTTTGTTTTGTCGTTTTTATATCTGGTAGGTAGTGGTAGAGAACAATAGGGATTATACCATAGAATGGAATATTTATGGCATATTTATACAAATCATACTTTTTTCATTCCTAAAACCTTTTCTATCCCTTTTGCCCATAAAATGTAATATTTCTAAAATTGTCACAAAATATATATGGAAAATCATCTTAGGGCTTTTTATTTTTTGAAGATGTTGTTGAAAGAGGATCTCATTTGATATCCGTCGTCGTCACTCCAGATTGCAAAACTCACTATGCAATAAATGGGCACAATTTCTTGAAAGAAATACAAATTCATGAAGGAATGGTACGTTCTTTGCATGTATTTCTAATTTCTGGAATAGCGAATACATATCGCGTCTACGTAATCTATATACTCATTCTGTTACATTCAATGCTCCCTAAATGTAGCTGCATAATATGAAAGTACTACTTGGTACTACTCTCTTGATTATCTTGATAGATTCTTAAAGAACTTGACCTCGGGCTCGAACCAACTTATATAAATCTGAGTCGCTCCGGAAAAATTCTTTTGGCCGGATTTCTTGATGGAACAATTCGTTCATTTAGGCAACCACTAACTTATGCTGGAGAATGGTTCGACTATCATCTACACAGGTACCACATACGAATTAAGTAACTTAAATTGAATAATAGTATAGATACATTTGAATGATTATTATTTCAGTGGAGCTATAACATGTGTACTAAGCACATTTGACGAAATATTTTGCGTAAGTTGTTCGTCAGGAAATGAGATAATATTTTGGAAAATGACCGATGCAGAAGGGAGAATGGCGAAGCTGGAAAAAGATCTTAATTACGCATCCGAAATTTTGATTACAAAGTAATATTTACGTTTACTTTTGCGAGAATTCCATTATCCAATAAGCATGTTTAAGTAAGATCATTTTCCAAACAATTAGAGTCGACATAGATGAACGGCAAATGGCCATCAATGAAATGAGACAGAGATACGGCGAATTAAAAATGGAAATGGATTATCAACTGAAGAGAAAAGATATGGCTTATCTAGAGGAAACGAAAGAGTTGAACAGAATGTTCAGCTCACAGATTTCCGATCTCAATATTAAAATTGATGAGTTGATACGCACTAAGGAGAAGAGTGACGAAGAGTACAGGGCATTCGGTCAAGAAATGATGTCGAGACACCGTTCTAAAGCTGAAAATATGGAAGCGAATTTTAATACTAAACTGATAACTGAATTTGAGAAGTACAACTCGCTCCAAAATTTGTTAGAAGAAACTATCAAGAAATATGAAAGGTAAATTCCCCAGTTGACTGTATTCTACTGCTTAAAAACTGAACCAAGTAAAACTCTGGCGCTTTGATTTTTTCAAAATTTAGTCGTTTGGTTCATCTTGAAGAGGACCATCGAACAGCAATTGAGGAAATGGAGGAATACTTCGAAGGGAAGATTAAAGATAAAAATGCAGCTCTCGAACAGGTCATTGTAAAACTATGTCGATTCCCAAATAAACACTGATCCAAATAACATGTACAAGATTTATTACTTAGAAAATTGTAAAACACTTTCTTAGGCTTATCATGATGCCCGCTCGCAAATGATTGAAGGGGATGAAATAACAAAGCAAATTGAAGAAGATGCTGATCAGGAGATTCTCGAGATGAAAACTGTGTATGAGAGAAAGTTGAAACACGAGAAAGACATCAATGCCAAGTTAAAAGGTGAGGCTGGGATGATGAGACAGAAATTGAAGAGCATGCAAAAAGAAATTGAGGATAATAAAATGGAAGTACAGAAACTGGTCGGCGAGACCGGAAAACTTAAGAAAGTTATTGCCACATTAGATAAGCAACTTACATCAATGAAGAAGGAAATGCTGGTTCGAGAAGAGAACATCGCGGATAAGGTTATATTATATTTATGTTAATCGCTTACACCATACCCTATTTTGGATTCTGGTTTCATCGAATTTTTCAAAATGTGTTGCAATTGCAATACTTAAACTAAAACTGCTGTTCTTAGGAGAAAATGTACAATGATATGAAGAAAGAAAATTCAGAATTGGAAAAATACAAATACGTTTTGGATGACAGGGTGAAAGAACTCAAGAAAGTTATCGAGCCAAAAGAACGAGAAATAATGCACTTGAAATCACAGATTTCTTATGTAAATCCTCCGAATTTTTCTTGTTTTCATAAATTTTCTAATTCTAAAGAATCTCTGTCTTCAATATAAAATCTTTAATGATAGATGGAATTAGAACTGGATAACACGATCGTTGTGCGAAACGGGCTACAATTGCAAGTAAATGAATTGATGAGAAAATTGAAAGTGGCTGACAAAGAGTATCAAATTGAGAGACGATTGAGATGGAAGGCTAACATTATGGTTCACCGAGTTCGTGCTCATTTAACTCAAGCCATATCTTTACAACAGGATCAACGAGCTTTGAAACAATGTGTCAAGGTTATCCGCAACTCTTTTAAGTGAAGCACTGATTGTTTATGATTTCCTGATTTGAAAATGTTATTTTTGCAGTCGATGTACTTAAAATACGGACGAAATTTCGAAGCTGTTAAAGTAACTACTGCCGAACAAGAAGCAGTATGTGAACTTGTTCGCCAGAAAAACCATCTGGAAGCTTATCTCACTTCTATCAAGCGAAAAGTCTTCAAAGATACAGAACTCACACGAGCTGAGCAACTTAAAGTCATGAGAGTGAGTGATTTTAATCAAAAATTGAGAAAGTAATTGGCGAAATTAAAATTTCATGTTGAAAATGTGTTTCTTTTAGGAAAACATGCTCCTTGTAACCGAAATTAATAATCTGAGACGCGAATTGAAAACAGTCCGTGACAAAATCGTGTCGTATGAAAACATGCTCGGTGTGGCTCAAACTGCTCATGCTGCAGAGGCAGCTGAAGTCCGAATTAAGTTACAGAATGCCATAGAAGATCGAGATGAAATTGATATCACTCACGAAGAGGAATTACATGTAATTAAATATATTACAATTAAATAAATCAGAACGATAAACGTAAACAATTTTTCTCTTGCTTCAGGCCCAAGAAGAATTGATGAGAACACAACGTACCCAACTGGAACATATAAACTCAAAACTCATGAAAATTTCAGAATGCATTGCTGAAATACGGCCAAATTCTGCCCCTGCCTCAGCAATTGAATATATACGGGCCATTCTTACATCTTCGTAATACTTTGAACTGTTTGCACTTATTGAATTCAATGTTTGATAGTATAAATGTGACATTACCGGAAACCGCAGGAATATACTAGGAAGTTAGAATCCTAAAAACTTTAATACATATACTTAAAATGAGTGAGCGGAAGCGTTAATAAAGTAGTTAAAAGGAATATTGTCGAAATTATTGGCACATTTCACATAATATTTCCTAAGGGACAATACCGCTACGTTTTATGAATGTTATTAGATTAACATATGGATTAAAAACTTTTTGCAGATGTTCGACATGTTTATAATTTATACATAAACTTTATTTCTCATAAGAAACTAATATTTGGTTTAACAAAGAGTATATTAGGTACGTTTGAAATAGTTCAACTCATAAATGGAAAATTGAAACATAAATCATTGTACATAAACACATCCTATAATTTGTCCAAAGGACAGCAGAAATATAGTCCCAAGTCCTAATGTAACTCAAACTACTGAAAACTGCTTTCGCCAAATTATATTTGTATTTTTGAAACTATTCGATAAGTAGATTTCGATGTCATGCTATAGCTACATTTACATTAGATTAGTGGCTTTGTTTACGTGTGGTGTACTGGCTTTTTAAATATGAACTATGAACATGCAATACGTACATAAGGTCAAGTTGGTGAGTCTGTGAAGTTGATGTTAAATTACTTATAGCTACATATAATTGAAAGCATTTGTCCTTAATTTATAATTGTGGAAATTGCGAAGTCATTTTTTAAACACCAAATTAAGTAGAATTATTATGTATTCCATAAATTACATTATAGATACTTGACAAGTTGACAGCAGTCACTTAAATCAAGAAAGGAATGATAGCTTTTCTTCCTCTTGGGTAAGACTTGAATTCCTTTTTGTATGCTCGGTGTTTTCCCAATGCCCAAACTGCCATTTGGTACAATCCAGCCAAAGTGAATAAACCAGCTATGAAGTAAAACAAACATTATATGAGCACAGCGTCATTTAAAGTATATATGTCGGCGTCAGACCGGGATAGACGTCAGACCGGGATAAACTGTATCAGCTAGACTAAGCAAACCAGGCGAGATTTCGTTATAATTACATGATAATTACTAAACGCCTGCGATTACCGAGATGATACCAAAAGAGTCTATTCAGCTTAGTTTACTTAACGTAGATTTAAAATATTTTATGTTTCGGACTTTCCATTCAAAAGATATTGCACAAAACCCAAAACTTGTAAAAATTGATTTATTAAATAATGTCTAGATTTATATCTTTTGAATGGAAAGGCCAATGCTTAAAATATTTTTAATCTAAGCTCATTATTAAGCTAATTTTAATGGACTGTATTGGTATCATCTGGATAATCGAAGGCTTATTAGTAATTATCATGTAACTATAACGAAATCTCGCCCGGTTTGCCTAGTCGAACTGATACAGTCTATCCCAGTCTGACGGCGACATACCTATACATGTTTAAACAATTTGAATACATACCTGGTAGGCATTGTGTCATAATGGTAAAAGCCAACCATGAGTAAAACTCATAAGTGTAGTTTGGACAGGAGACGTAACGGAAAAGTTGGGTAAATGGATTCATGTTAGGGTATGGGATTTTTCGAGCAGTTGAGCCAGGTGGTCGCAAGTCTCTTAACAAGAGATGGATACTCAGGTTACCGAATTCAGACAGCTAAAGTAAGGTCATCATGATCAAGATTAGAAAATATTCCTATCATTCAATTTAATCATTTTATCGTATAACAATTATAAGTTTATCTTACAGCAAAGAAGGCCAAAGCGATGTAGCTTTGGATATCGTTTGGAGAAGTGTACAGTGGGTGGTTAACATGGTAAGCCACGAAAGCAGTGAATCCCCAGTAGTATGAGCAATTTTTAAATAGATTTCTAATGGGCATGGTAGCATGAGAGAACCTATGCACGAAAACTGTCTCCAGCAGTCGCTTGGCATAGTGAGCAGTATAGCAAAGTGCCGCAATGCTAAAATAATAATGAATTAGTCATAAAAATGTACAAAATCACAAAATAAGTTTTTTTCTACTGACGTAAACCTAATTATTTATTATTATACTTACTGGACTACTTGAGCATACGGCTTGCTAGCAGCCTCAGCTCCATAAAACAACCAGGGTCTTGTATAAAACCAGAGGTATACCACTAATGGTCCTGCATACTCGGCCAAAAACACCGTAGACCAACCAATTTGTGGCCCGAGATCTTTGAGATATACTTTTTCTCCTGACTTAAGACCAACAGTGCTTATTGAATCTTCATCCTTTAAAGGCTTTCCTTTAGGTTCCAACCGAAGCATTTGGCGTCCAGGATAAGGGCCTTTCTTGGCATTGTGAATTCTAGTTTTCAATTCCAGAATAGTAGTGTTAGACGGCACCTGAACATCCAAAAGTGGAATTTATAGAAAACATACGCAAAAGTAATGAACAAAAAACATACTAAAAATATTTGCGGCTTACAGAACTGAGCGTCGTTATCAGCTTCCCGCTGGAACTGTACACTTCAATCTGAAAAAAATAACATTCATTAAACTTATGCGGAGACTTTATTTCCATCATAGGGATAGAGCAGTAGCAGTATATATTACATAAAAATGGTAATTGGTAATGCCTAGCTATGCATATCTGTATGTAGCTGTACGTAACTTTTAAGCAATTTACAATTTTAACGTATGATACAAAGTCCAAGGTTGCATGACAGCTTTAAAGGCGACCAAGGCAAGGGCATATCACTAGATCAAATTCCTACCATTTAACCAACTGGGAACGGAAATTCCCACGATAAATGACATAAGAATTTTTTAGTGCATTTTCTGGAACGAAGCAATATGTATTACATAATTTATATTGTATGGAAAGAAACTATTCAAATCAGAGTGCTTCGCAATAACTTATGGCATTATTTATGAAAATCATTACATTACGAAATTATTACGAAATTAACGTTTAAAGCAAATACGATTGGATATCGGAAATCACCGCAGTCTAATAAACGTAATTATGAATAAATTGTTAAAACGCACCTCCATATTTGCAGGCTGAAAAATTTAGCGGAAGTAGACACTACGGCTTAAGATTTTCGAGTACTTATCAGTTCAGCAAATTAATTATTGTCCGTAAGTCCAGTAGTCTTCACTATTATGATGAAATGTACAGGAAGTCAGAAGTACAATCACCAAAAGGTATTTTATTTCCTCCTGCAATAAAGAAGAGGTGATGCGGCAAATGAATCAATATTGCAGCAGATTGAGTAGATCCGAGTAGAAATGACGATACAAAATGATAAAACAAAAGTGATGATAATAAAACTGGAAAAAGCAGATAACTTACCACGTTGGCAGCTGAACCTCGACTCAGCGTAGTAAGCCAGCACTATGACCTAAAAGCAGAAAAGTAATGCTATAATATAGCAAGAAAGTTGCAATTTTTTATTTTCCCAGAGTATAGCAAACCAGTTTTATCATTTAAATTCGACTCACCACCTTCACCTTTGATTCCTCTTGAATGTTCCTATCCACGAAGCGAAGAAGTTATAATCCCCCGACGATGTTAATATTCTTCTTCATTGACTGTCTTAGGTACCTTCTTGGACTTTACCTTTATTTCCATCGTTATCTAACTCCTCGGCAGTCAAACTCGCTCGACTTGAATTTTCCCATGCTCTTCTGTCAGCCTATGCAAAAGTGAGTTGGATGCGCAAGTCATTATTTAATTTTAATTTGTCAAATGTGAACAGGTGAGTGTGAAGGCGGACTTGCAGCTCAGTGCAAACTCCCCTTGGAGAATGTTATGCATGTCTGGGGAAGATCATCTCCATATCCAGAATCCTACTAGTTGGAGAGAAATCTCTCCAAGATAGGCCGGCCTTCCGCTATGCCCAATAAGGAGAATGACCAAGAATATTCGGGAAAGTTCTCAGTCAAAGGACTTCTCTGCTACTTCTGCTGCTGTCGTCTTGTGTGCATGGAATCAGCAGTTGAGTCAAAAAGATATCTCGTCCTGCATCCAGTCTATTTTAATCAGTGTCTTGTTGAATCAGCGACAGAACAGATGTTTCTTCGTGAGCTCCTAACCAAATAGCTAACAGTGATTATTATTGTTACAAAAGTAAGTTCAACCGAGGTGTGATCACTTCGACTTATTTCGCAGGTGAGAATGTAAGTGACAATTTCTGTGGTCTCTAAAACATTTTTACGATTCAAATATAATAATTTTAAATCCGGATTGGCAGAAAATTGTGTGGGATTCAGGGTTAGTTCCTTATAATAGTATTCGCAAGTAATATTTTTGATTTTAGTTTGTAAATGTTGACTGGATGTAGTATTACTATATTATTTATCATCAGCTGACAAGTTGGACCTTCAATAATCTCATGCTAGCATCCAGCAATATTTATTATTCATTATTATTATATAATTTTGTATTGTACTGAAATGAAAGTAGTGCCATGGCCATACGATACTGCTATTGTTATTGATTTGCAAAGATTTACGACTTGTATAGAATTTATATGGGATGGGAGTGGGATTGGAGGAATTATAATTTCTGGAATTTTTGATATTTCAGATCTTGTTGAAATTCTTTACCGGACAATACTCAACTCAATCAACTGAAAGACAACGAAATACCACCGACCGAAGCAATAATTTGAAGAGATTGCAATGGGAAAAGATTACTACAAAATTTTGGGTTTACCCAAAACGGCTTCTGACGATGAAATTAAGAAAGCTTACCGGAAATTAGCTCTCAAGTATCATCCAGATAAAAATAAAGCTGCAAATGCAGAAGAACAATTCAAATTAGTTGCCGAGGCGTACGAAGTCCTAAGCGATAAGAAGAAACGAGATGTGTACGACCAATATGGGGAGGAAGGTTTGAAAGGGAACACCGGAGGAGGAAATCATGCTGGACACGGTCCCGGAAACAGTTACCATTACACGTTCCATGGAGATCCAAGAGCCACATTTCAGCAATTCTTCGGAACCTCCGATCCTTTTGCCAGCTTTTTTAATATGGGCGGTCTTGGAGGCAACCTTTTCGATGACGATGACAATGAAAATGGAACGTTTATTAATTTCGGAGGTCCAGGTTTAGGAATGCATGGCATGGGAAGAAGAACTCAGAGCTTTAATGTTCACGGAAGTCAAAATAAACCTAGAGAATACCAACAGCAAGATTCAGCAGTAGAGCATGATCTGTATGTAACGTTAGAAGATATTGATAAGGGTTGTACCAAAAAAATGAAAATCTCAAGAAATGTGATTGCACCTGACGGCAGCCGTCGTAAGGAGGATAAAGTATTAACGATTACAGTTAAACCTGGATGGAAAGCCGGAACGAAAATTACCTTTCCTAGAGAGGGAGATCAAACAACCGGAAAGATTCCTGCCGACATTGTCTTCATCATCAGAGATAAACCCCATGCATTATTTAAACGAGAAAACTGCGACATTCGCTATACAGCTAAACTTCCCTTGAAAGAAGTAAGTCTAAAATTAAACATTTACTCATCCTCCTCGTAAATTAGCTCCATTACATATGGTTCACTGTTGATGTTCATAGTTCATTTCATACTGTTCATCTACTCCATCCTAATCCTAACATATTTACCAGATCCTTTTATTCTTTTAAACTATAAGCCAATAGCCGTAGTTTTACTAATGAATTCTCTGCAGATATAATAGTTAAATAGAACTTACAATTATAAAGAGCCATGGTTTACCGACTTTACAAAATTACAATTACACATTACTTAGAGTCCTCAGAGCTTACTTTAAATGTGTAAGTCGGTAGTTACTAATTTGCATGCATAAAAGTTAAAGTTTTTTGTCATGCAATGCATAATATGTAATTTAGGGGTAGACTGTTTATTTATTCTGTAGTATTCTTTATTAGGTTGGTGCTAAAATTCAGAAAAGATGCAAATTACAAATGTTTAGTTAATCTTCTTTTTGATTGGGCAAAATGGTTTGTATTGTATTTGCATTTAAATGTGCAATTGCAGCAGATGTGTAATGTGTACTCTTGCACTGCGAAAGAGATGCATTCTGTAAACAAACAAGACACTTCGTGTCGTTCGTGTTCTATTTCTGGGACATACTAATAGTATCGTCACAACTATGTGTAAGAGTTTAATTTAACTCTTAATTCACTTGTGGTAAAACTTTCTGGTTTGTCACTTCGTGTTGGAAGTCTGTCATTGGAAGGTTTTTTGATTTGATTTTTATTTGAATGCTTCCTGAGCTGACAGAAACCACTAAAACCAGTCGGTTTTCTGTCTAATTAATAGTTACTAATAATAATGCTGTTGTAATAATATTATTATCTCGTCTATATATCATTTTTAGCATATTTATTAGCATTAGTATACATCTACATTTTCCTGATTTACCATCTTTATCTCATTTCAGTTGATTTTCATTTTACCATGTGCAGAAATCATAGAAT
This sequence comes from Tomocerus maximus, assembly GCA_019776445.1. NCBI lineage: Eukaryota > Metazoa > Arthropoda > Collembola > Entomobryomorpha > Tomoceridae > Tomocerus > Tomocerus maximus. Next base: position 15,050 of record JABASH010000164.1, on the reverse strand, counting down.
CTTCTTTCTTGGGTACTATCATGATTACTGTATATTTAGATGAAAGTAGTCAATTTATTGCCGGCTCACATACCTATTATAAGTACCTCTGGTTATATATATTTTGGTTTGTATGAATGAAAAGAGTTGTGAATGTGAACATGAACGCATGAATATTTAGAAAGGGTTATCTTCATCCTGTTTCTAAATTAGGTTTTAGTGTTTGCCAAGGTATACATTGTATGTATAGTGTTAATGCTAAAGGAATTACAAGAGTTTTCAGTTTAGAAAGAACTCGAAAGGAACATTAGGTATTGCGTAACCGTACACTGCCCACGCAAAATACGGTGCTTTATCTTGTCATGTCCCCGTCTGCTGTGCTTCTGCCACTTCTGTCTACGTGTGTGTCTGTGACAATAACACTTGCTATTATGCTATAATCTCAAGTATTTATGCTATCTAAGATGGGTGTGCATGCTCTACACTACAGGCACTTCAGTAGGTTGGGGTCACATTATTATATGCAATATGCATATCATTTAGGAGGACAGTCGTTAACTGTTATTTGCCTTTTACTTCTGTCCTAAGTCCTATCCTAATGCAGGACTAATTCTATGCTACTTATTGTACGACAATTGTATGGAAGGACAGAGTTGAATGTAAAACGAAGTATAATCACCCATTGTTAATAGGGGAAGTGAAAACCGGCAATTAATACTTAACTTATTGAAAGGGAGTGAGGGAAATTTAAGGATTTAAATGATTTACAAGTGAACTTTTGACAGTAGTTTTACTATTTACTTCGTATTTTATGATCCACATAGAGCAGGGAATTTGTTAATTTAATAAAGCTTTACTATTTAAACCTTATGAGCTTTTTCCTGCGTTAGTAATGTCAGTAAATTTTACCATGCAGAGGTATGTAATTGTACATCAAGAAATTAAGAATTAAATTGCAAGTCAGACTGTTCTGTACTGTACTGTAAAGGTATATTTTAAATGCCTTCTTTTACATATTTTTGTCCTGTTAACAATTTTAAGAAGTCAGAGTTTTTATAATATATTATTATTATTATTATTGTCTACCATAGAATAAGTCATAGTTAGATTCGTATATGATTGTCTACTTACTACGTAGTTACTTATACGATGAAATCTCCGATGTAGGATGAGGTTGACTTATTTTAAATAGATACTTGAGTTAAATTGAAAGACAGGCACGTAGGATCGTACTTGTTTGTGGGCAATTTTATGAATTTGATAGTTGATTCTAGTTCCGATAAGACTTATAGGGTAGTAACATTTTGATTAGGGTTTGTAATGACTCCCACCTTGAAATGTCACATCACAGAGGCAGACAGGACTCACAGAAGTGCTATCTCTTTATATTATCCATCCATCTACAGTAAAGAAGGTGGGCAGAAATGTAAACGATATAACAATGTGTCAAAGAATAGTATACGTGTGGGACGATCAGGAACTTGAGACAGGAAGGGGTTAGAATGATTTTAAGTAATTGAAAATGAATGGAAAATAAGGTATCCTTATAAGTTCAAGAGGGATTTGTTAGCTCAGAATAGTTTCTTAAAAGGGCAACAATCATGGTCTTTGCCATGTAATCTTCATTTATATTAGGCAGAAGAAATGAATTGGTGACTGTTGAGTAAATAATAAAATAAATATAGGTACACATTTTGTATTATTATTATGCTTGCAATTTACAACTGATTGCAATGATGATGATAATGCAATACAAATATGGAAATAAAACCTTATCTTCTCCACTTTATTAGTAATATTTACTTGCTCATAGTAGTTCCTTCCTACCTAACTATACTATTAAAAGTATTGTTAACTACTTACTTGTGTATTTTAAAAGTATATACATACTTGTAGTCATTACTTATTACTATTACTTTGTAGGAGACTTTTAGACTGAGTGTGGGAATGCTACATTGTCATTGCACATTCATTGCAATTCCTTTGGTTGGTTTTTTTGAACGGAGAAGTTACAACTCAAGTACGTCATTATTCACCAAGTCGTTAATGTGGGCTTAGTATATAATTAATTATAATTTGGTCGTATTTAGCATTTATGATATAAATAAATATCTACACGTCTACACACTACATGCAAATTTTTTGTCATCATGAAATAAGACTTGTTGACTTATAATATTATATCTAAGTACAGACTGCAGATTAAGTACATGTATAAATAGTTAATTGTAATAGATATGAATGTAGGGTGCAAAAAAGTGATATTATGGGTACACTACATAATATATTTATGTGTAGAAGTACATAGCATAGCATTTGCAACATCTCAAAATCTCCAACTCTCAACAACTTCGCAACAGACGAATTTCGGCGTTGGTGTTTGTGGGACAATTCCATAAAAATATAAGCCTATGTGTAATTGGCAGAATAAAAATGTATGAGATGCTTACGCTTTGCCTTGTCCCGTATAAAAGTAGGGTAGATGTGTGTGGATGTGATATTGGAAAAGATATTTCTGAATTTTTTCATTGAGTAAAGCCAGTGTATAGGATATGGTTTGGTTAGATAAATTAGCGGCTGACTGATTTCGAGCATTCTACTATCCTATGCCAAGTAAAGTAGCCAACCAAGTGAATTATATAAATGTTAGTAAGGAAGGCTAAATTTCAAGTTTTCCGGCAGGATATTGCCCTACTCCTGTCTTGTCTTTACTACCTACGGGTAAATCGGAGAGCTTTAGTAGTGTGGCGGTGGTTCTACTATTCGGTGTCCTCAATAATATTCTAATTTTGAATCACTAGTTTCAACATCTGATCTTGTAACTCTTTACTTTTACTTTATCCTTACTTTCCTTTCCTTTGCCTTGCTGTCTGCTGTATCCATCCACTTGTTCACTTCGCCTTGGTCTCGTCTCAATTCCTTCGACGTCATCATCTTGGTCGCGTTTCATTTTACAAGTCTGACAGAGACTGTTAGATTACTACCTTGAGGACTATTTGAGATGAGCTGAAAATTATGTAACGTCATTATGAGCCATACGTAGAGAAGTTTATGTGCTTTCGCACTTTGCAGTCAGTATAATATTACTACATAAATAACCCTATTGTTTGTTTGGTTATTTAAACATTCCTATCTATCTATATCTGTACTTGTACCTATATAAATCCTTCGTTTTTATCGTGTGTAGGAAGCTCGGTTTTATTAAATTGACACACTTTGGCCTCTGTATCGAATGAAAGCGAAATCGCATTACTATTTGGGTTACTTGATTTTAGGTGTATTGTATTTTTTTTATATTTAACACTTTTGAAACATAATATCTTCTCAAAATACATCTGGAGCAAAGAATACAATAATTAGAAAGGATACATGAACATCAGAGATAGATGAATTGTATGCAAATGAAATGAACAGTGAAGTGAACTAGAAACTTAATAATGCCTGACTTCAATAATGAAATGTTTTTTTGTTTGCTAATTATTAGGCACTCTGTGGAACAATCATTGAAGTACCTACCTTACAAGGCCAAAAAGTTCAACTGAATTTGTCTAATCGTGTCATCAAACCCACAACGGTGGAAAGAATGCAAGGAAGAGGTTTACCGTACCCAAAAGAACCGCATCGTCGGGGAGACCTCCTCATTGGCTTTGACATCCAGTTTCCAGATAAACTGTCTCAGAATGCTAAGGACATCCTTTTCGATATATTGTAAATGTCGAATACACTCATAGTTTTGTCGCACTGGAATTGCAAATAAATCTATAAGTAATCTATTAATAAATTATATAAAGTTAGGTGACTATTTTAAGACAAGTAATATTTTTTATTCGCAAGAAGTCAAAGTAACCATAAAACGATATCAATTGCCGATAACATTAAGTAAGCAATGTGACTCAAAATTTACTCAACCGTAATCAAATGTTTGTGAGACGTACAGTGTAAATTAAATAACGATAGGCTACCCGATACCTTGCCTAGAAAGAGAATTGTTCTTGTAAAATTTGTTTACAGTCATAATAATGTTGCCTTTTTATACGAATGAACTGTGTATTTTAGGCTTGTACGTTTAAACAAGCAAAATGTGGAACTGCTGTGAATGTGTTACTTTGCAAAAATAATATATTTTAAGTGTATTGAGAGCCAGATTTTTGACAGCTCTTGAAATTGTAAATCGCTAATGATTCTTGTTCATTTCATTTAGGGAGAAATGAATGGTAAAGTATTCGTAATTCGTACTTACTACAGATTAGCAGATACAGATAGTGAATATTATAGAAACGAGTTCTTTCTGCTTATTTTTGTAAGCTTGGTCTTGTCTGGTAGCAATGTGTACGATATGCATGTCTTAAATTGTAAATAGAGATGGAAATGACTGACTTGTGGCATAGCTTTGCCATAAATACAGTTCAGTAACCATTGCATTGTATTTGATGCAAAAAGTTATGTTGCGATTCAATTGATTTTCTGTAGTTATTTAATCTGCGAGTTAATATTTTTTATTTTGACTGATATTCTTATGTAACCTACTAATAAAATAAATGTAAAAATAGTAATAATAATATATTGTTATGTACAGTACATTATGAAACACTGAAAGAAATACGAAATAAATTAAATATAATGAAGTATAATTTACTTAATTGTTGTATGGTAGTGTCCTTTGATTTTAAAGAGTCCTTCATCGTTTTGCTACGTTCATTACACAATTAGAGAAGTTTTTTTCAACAAAGTATATACATTCATTCATTTCATGTCAATCGCATTTTATACATATCACTCGTCTAGTAAAGATATAATTGTTAAAAACCAACTTTAAGTAACGAAACGCGAATTTTTTGTTCCATATTAAAAATAGCTCCTGACCGAGTGAGATGAGGAGGCTTGGAGAACTCATAATTCCATTTGATAAACATGCAACGCAATAGTGTGTATATAGTTTGCTTCTTTTCATATTACTAATGTACGAGATAGTGCAAAAATTGTGTGCATTGAAATTAAAGTTTCGTATACTAACTCCGTCAAGACAAGAGCAATAATAAGGATGTTTCTATGAACTCATAATATATAGAAAAACTTAAATCTTGTTTTTCAATAATTGTGGCATATCTGTATAATAGTCAATTCGTATACCCTACGTTATCCTACGCATTTGGGATAGAGCGCAGAAATAGATAGGATAGAGTAAAAAATGTTGCATATAATATTAATCTCATTTTCCTGTATGTAATTGCGCTTTTAGCTAAGCCTAGAAAAATAATGTGATTCAAATATGAAAGAGGTAGGAAGAATAAATCTATCTGCGTTAATTTATAAAATAAGGAAAAATGAATCTACTTCATTTTTGTGATACGTATTGGCTCAAGTCCCTATGCCACAAAAGGGAATAGACACTAGACTACAAATAGACAGTCTAAAATCGTAGCCACAATATCGTTCCATTATTGGATGCATACAGCTTCATGTACATTCCTATGTTCATTTTTATACCTGTTTAATGGGTAATATCGTCAATCTTATGACGACTGTGGTTGACCTTGTCACCTGGATTTTACTAAGATGGGTGGTTTGCAAAACAAAATAAGAGGAGCCTATAGTACATGCATGCATTTGCAAAATACTATTATACCCATGCATCTAATTCTTTGATATAGTGGGAAGTGAATGTTTGCAATACAATTAGTCGATAAGTCGATATTGCATATTCTGCTTAATTACAGAAACTGAAACAAAGGATGCGATATTGAGTATCTATTCTTTGCACATAGGTAGCATACTGCTATGTTCCAACATCCTTGTTAAATGGGAGTACATTGACAAAAACATGCACCTCTATATGATGCAAATACACTCGTGTATCACATTATTATATGAATGTATATAAAACAACAGAAAAAATAGACGGCATTTTCTGCATAGATTATGTTGAACGTGACACGGTCACTTGGGTCATTTATCAGTACTAAATATATTTATGCATTGCAATTTGTAATGTCCTATTTGGTCCTGATTAAAATGTCAATGTTTACTTAGGTGTGCGGTGTACATTGCCCAATCCGTAACATTGAACTGGCTGGTGGTGAATGGGACACAACAATTTGTCTCAATTAGCATATCAACCCTTTGACTAAGTCCGTAAATATCTGCACATATTTATTACACACAATAAAGTACACAGGTGACAATTATTAAGAGGACACAGAAAGGAAGTAATTGATCTGGTCTTTTTTGGATTCTCCTTACTATAAATAGGTGGTTAATGTGTAGACTGAGGACAATTATGGACGTGGACATACTTTAAAATAAGTCATGCAAGGTGACACTTTTGTATCTGCAAGCTTCTTATTCTTTACCTTTGCCTTTGCCTATACCTGCATTAAAATGTATTTGCATTTTGTACACTTTGCCCCAGCGCACCAAGCACCAGCATACTTCTTTTCTTTAGTAGATGCATACGGACGTCACATTTAAAGGTGAGTAAAATGACCAAAGTAAGATTTGAAAATTATCAATTTATTTCATTGACACACGGAAATAGTATCATTTTGAAGGTTTCTTCTTGATAAGTATGAAAGACCTTGGTTGTTAATACCCTATCAAGTCATTATTCTATCGGTTTGGGACTGATCGAATTATCATTATCATATTAAATATCACGGTTAACTATAGTGCACTGCACTGTAGTCAAAATTGGTACTTTAATCATGTACATTGTACAGGGTGTTTATGATATATACATTTAATAGCAAGGAACCTTTTAATAGGCAGGTGTTTATTTCAATTTATCTCCCCCATACAGTGTTATGCATAGCAATTTTAAAGAGAATGCGATTCTACGAAATAACGCCCCAACCAATGTCCGAATTCCAACTGTCTGCATTTTTCCTGGCTAAAAAATATTATTTTTATTATATGGAATAATATTTTTAAATGTCAGTTTTTTGGAACTGCATTGATCATTTTTTCACAAATGTGGTGGCAAGTTTCTTAACATTATGACAAAAGTCGTTCTTCAAAACTCTTCTTCAAAAGTTACCAAATCTTAAAGTACTTTTATTGACCAAAATCACAAAACTCATTTATATAATTATATTATAAGTATTAGACTAACGTTTTAAACTATCTGCTTTCATTTCTTGCATTTTATAAAAGAGAAGTTACACAGGGAAGAAAGTTACTTTCCCTTGCAACGCAATAATACTGCATAAAACTTTTCCTTCATAGAAAGTTACTCTCACATTTTTAGCGACATGCTGTACACGATAGACAGTACTCTGACCCTGACCTGAGCTCTGTACCATTTACCATTATGTTGCATTATAAACCCATTACATAGCCAAAGCCATAATAATAATATTACCAAGTCATAAAATAAAAGTAAAAATGTAATAAATTCAAACAATTATGAGCTGATTATAACATCAATAAGAATATGTATTGTGCAAGTGGTACTTCATGACCAATGAAGTATGATAAATGATTATGATAATTACGGAGGTTTTATTATGCTAATCCGTCTATTTAATCTCAATGCATAGCATAGCAGTGCAGGTGCAATAAATGCAATTTGCAAATTACGTAAATAGGTGCTGTGGATTGGTATTGGGATGTTTTAGCAGAATAATTAGAGGGACATGAGAGATCTCTGTGTGGCAGGGTCGAAACCAAGTAGGATTTCGATGGCGCGCCGGCGCCTGTATGATCTCTGTTCTTCTGTGTCATGCAAGCAACATCATTGCATTGCATTGCAGGTTTGGATTTAGTGAAATGTTGTGAGTGAGTTTGTGAGTTGGTTGGATAGAGAGTTCACAGACTTTTTGGAGAAGGGCACACTACACACGAAGAAGAGATAATATTATTTTGGACGGGACAACTAGCCCAAGAGGAATCTCTCTTGCGAGGAGTCGACTTTATTCTGTGTGCACAGTGCACAGCAGATGCAAGCAAAAGTGCAGGTAGGTAAGGATTTAAGGTACATTACTTACGTATTTATTTTGTCGGGTATTTGTTGAACAGATGAAATGTTCTGTCTGTCTTTATTCTATTCGGAACACTATAGGGTATAGCTGGATAGATTAGTTCTCTCGTACTTTGACTTGTGTTCTATTCTTTGTGTGCTCAAAAGTTAAATAGAGAATGTTGGAGTTGGTGGAACTGACACTCAACTGAACGAACGGTGGAAAGAAACCAAGAAGGAGACAAGTTATTTCCGATTTATCTCCTTTTCTATTGACTATCACCTACGTGTGACGTCTCTCAACTTGCAACTGAATGGTCATCGCAACTTGAAAAAATATCAAAATCACTTTTTACTGGGATAGGATTGGAAGCAAAAATGGCAGACGTGAATCGCGACGAAATTTTAGCAGATTTCCAGGTGATCATATTGAATTGACTATATCATTTTAGGTTATTAAACTGCTGATTTTATGTGAATCCTTTCCCATCACCCATTTAGTTTACGACATTTTGTTGTTGTTATTGATTTTTAATTTTCAGACAACTGGCTGAATCATTTCACTTTTTGTCAAAATGTTTACCTATTGTTTCACATTTGGAATAGATGATAATGTGAATCATTGCAATATATTGATTTATTGAACACACAGTTGTGTAAGGGCTGCCTGAATGTTTCATTAACTACTTTGAATTCAGTCCCTAATAATTTTATGCTAGGTTTTAATTGCCAATTTTTAGTGATTTATTTTAGCGAGACTGGTTATAACGTTCCATAATCATTCAGCATCACAAAACACCTTTGTCCTTTGTTGAAATGAATCGTAAGATTGCTCTTACTCGATTTCTTGCCAGGTTTGCAGATTCAGAAATCTTGTGATGTGATGACTATGGATGGACTATGACTAATAAAAGTGATGACATTGCAAAAACGCAATAATAGTCTTTGTACTATTACGCTGCGATTTTGCGAGCTATTGCGTATGAAACTAGTAGGCTGTAGACAGACATTCAATTTTATTATAATTGAAGTGCAAATGGAATTTTTATAATTCTCTGAAGGCTGAATGACTCTTTAGGACTCCTATGGGTATATTTGTCCCTTTTTTGTACAAATGTTTTATAAATTCATTTTTATAACTGTTTAGTTTTTAAGGCTGATTACTCATGGAAACTGCTTCCTCTTTCCTTGATTTATTGCCCCAAGTAGGTTATCAATCAATAATAAAAACTCGAGGGAATCCGGAATCCTTCTGATAATGCTATTGTCAAAATTCAAACAATAATATTTAAAACGTAGAGGACAACATTAACATTGGGGGCATTGATTTCAATCATGCATTTTAGAACTCTTAAATTATTTGTATAGGCTTTGGAATTTTTATTTACATTGTTATTTAATTAATCTTTAGGCTTGCACTGGAATCAATGATATAGAAGAATCAATAGTCCATTTGCAGAATTCCAACTGGGATTTATTGGTACGATAACTGCAACTTTTTTCTTTAACATTTTTTGTAAATTAACTCATCCAAATGCGAATGTAAGAATGTTTTAAATTCGTTGTTTTACAGAGGGCTATTAATAGGGTTCTTCCGCAAGACTCACAGACTTTGCCTTCGGAAAGAAACTCAACTTCAAGTTTCAGAAATACTCGCAATTATTTTGGAATGGATCAGGTCTTACTACTTGTACTTATTTGTTTTTTTTAAATCAATAAATAAAAACTCGTGAAAGTAATGGAAACCAATTTACATTTACTAATTTCAGGACCCATCAGAATCAGACGTCAGTAGAATGGACGATGACGATATATTCGTTGTTCCATCGTTAGGACCTTCTACTCATCCATCAGCTGTTGGTCTGATAGCCCCTCAAAGTATGGATCACATCCCCTCCGCGGCCCTTATAAATAGTACTACCACTGATAAGATATCAAAAACAGAAGCGAATAAAGCTACAGCAGCCCGGAACTCCAAATATAGTCTCAGTTCAGATTTTTTGTCATCTGGTCCAAGTTCGTCAAAAAATTCAGGACCAAGTAATGCTGCCAATCGTGACATTAAGTTTCTAATTCGTCACGGATTAGAGCAATTCGATGTTTCCTTGGCGGAGTGTGAAACACTTGAAACATTGAAGACTCTTATCCAATCACGGTTAGTTAAGCAATGCATTCAATTCCATTTAAGATTCTTACAAAGTTATAATATTCATTGAATTGTTGATTCTATAGATATGAGATCCCTCCTTGTCAGCAGATCATTACTGGGTGGCCAAAGGGGGAAATCCCATCCGACTCAACTAGATTCGGAGCGTTAAGTCTACCTAAACACGTAACTCTGTTCGTAGGATCTCCATTTTCAGAATTTAATTCTAAAGATACGTGAGTGTTTTAAAAAAACAATCCAACTGTAAAACCTGTATTGAGAACTCGTTAAGTTTTAAATTGTATGTGTATATTTCAATTGTATATGTAGCATTAAACCTGAAGAAGACAAATACCTTTTAAAAATTAATGACCTGACGAGTGGAGAGACGCATAGTATATCTTTTTATGCGTCGAAAACAATTGGAGAGGTAAAAAATCAGCTCTATAATGTTAGTGACATTCCAGTGAGACTTCAAGTTTGGACTGGGTGGCCGGGCGGATATAGTGATGATATGGTATGTTTTATTACTTAAATGAATTATATCTATTCCGAACTTTTTAAGTTGCAATCTTCGAAATTGTGAAATTGCTATGTTTAGACATTAGGTGACTGTGGATTAGACAAACCATCTCACGGCTTGACGCTCAACAAACTAGTGAGCACCCAGAGTTCTTCTGTCGACCTGAATAAAAGGGTATGCTGGTCTAATATTTATAAATCTAATTATCAATTCCATAAATTTTTGCCAGTGTTACGTTAAAATAAATTTTTTACAGCACACTGAATTGACTGATGGATCAGAAACCTCCTCTGATGTTGAAGATCTAACCGAGTCGTATCCTTTAGAGGAAGATTTATTTGTTCCAGATGAAAATCATAGAGTACAGCAGAAGTTCCTTAGTAAGTTCATATTATAAGTAATTTAGAGTTTCTGATATTATTTTTCTGTAACTTGTAATTTAATATATGCTATAGTTTCAGATAATGTACTAGACGAAGCTGCAGGCACAATTGAGTTCTCTGACAACTTTGCCATTCGTTATGGGGCTTGTCATCCCATGTTTTTTCATGGAACATTAGAAGACGCTGTGAGAGAAGCTTGTCATAGACCGGCTAAAACGGTAGGACTAAACGTTTTCATAGCTTATTTTAAAGTTATTTTATAATTTCAGTTAAATCTATAATAATGTTTTTTCTGTATGCAGAGAAAATTATTAGCCATATATCTTCATCATGATGGTTCTGTAATATCTAATGTCTTTTGTCAACACATCTTGTGCAACGAGTCCGTGGTGTCTTACATGACCAACAATTTTGTTATTTGGGGTTGGGACGTAACCAATGAGTCAAATCGTCAATTGTAATTATTAGATATTTATTTAATTGTCATTCTTTTTGAGGTTGGTTATTTGTTTGATGTAACTATAAATTGAACTTGCGTAGACTGCTGTCCGGTGTAAACAGAAATTTTGGGCCACCAGGTGTTGGAACAATTCGGGGTTTAGACCGTGAACGTTATCCTGTGATAATTATCGTATCTCGTGTTCGCTCTGCTACTGAAATTTGCTCAGTTATAGGCGGTAAGATATTTTTATAGATGCATTTTGCGATAATTTTATGTATATGTAACTTCAGGAACTTAATTTATTTCGATAAATATAGGTATCGGGACTGTCGACGAGTTAATGGGCAACTTGATGCACTCCGTTGAATTGTTTCAAACCCAACAAAAATCTGATGTACGAGAGGAGGAAGAAAGAGAAGCCAGAGAACGTGTAAAGAGAGAACAGGATGAAGCTTACGAGGCATCGCTTAATGCTGATCGGGCTAAAGACGAAGCCAAAAGAGCTTTGGAGCAGCAAAAAATTACTGAAGAGCAAGATCGTCTCAATGAACTCCGTCGTGTCGAGGTGAGTACTAAAATTATCTAACCATAAAATCAATGTATAAAAGCTATAAAATATTTAAGGCTTGACTGACTCATATTTTTTTATCAGGGACAACGAGCTGAAGCAGCTAGAGCGTTACCTCCAGAACCTGGAAGTGATTGTACTGAGCCGATTTGCTCCTTGAAGTGTCGCTTACCCGGCGGAAAAACGCTGTCTAGAAAATTCATAAACACTTGTCCAATACAAATACTATTTAATTTTCTCTTCACTGAGGGATACTCTAAGGATCTATATAAATTTCTAACCACCTATCCTAAACGTGATGTAAGTTGTAGTACTTATTAACATTTATTTTAAGCTGGCTACTTTACCTTTGATTTGATTTTAATTGTACTTGTATTTTATATTTGCAGCTGACAACGATGCCTGAGTCAACAATGATGAAAGACGTGTTCAGTTCTCAGGATACTTTTATTGTTGAGGAGCGATGACGTTCATACAACTATATGTTGAATTTAATTCCTCAAATAGTTATAATAGTTCATTACAAAATTTTCAACATTTTCATAACAACGCCTTCAATCCTCCCGTAAACTGTAGTACACAAGTAAGTAAGATAAAGCATAGTTCCAACTTTCCAAGTTCCAATTAATGTCAACTCGAATTAAAAACAGCATATTTTGAAAATTGTATGCAATTGATGAGCTACCATTTTCGCCTAATTCGTTTTAGGTTTTAGCAGAATAATCTTCCCCGCAATCTAATCCATCTATCATACCGTAGTCCGCAGATAGTACGCCAATGTGTTTTGTAGTCAACAGTTTTTGACCGTGAATCTGTAATTTATGAATGCCATTTCTCAAGTAGGTATTGAATACTGAATTTTTATAAAGTTTTCTGTTCTCTTCTCAATTAACAGTCGCAAACCCGTTTTTAGATGAAGTGAATTACTGTTATTTAGTTGTCTGCTGTGCAGAATTAGTTCAACATTTAAGTTAGTAATAAAAGGCACATGAATGGCAGTGCTATTTCTAGTGTACAATTGATTATAAAATTCGTTAAGTAATAGTCTAGTACTAGTGACATTTTTTCCCATTGAGAAATATAGCATCAATAATTGGCTCATCTCAAAATAAATGTCTTTATCAATTTTATTGCAAAAGTTATTTTCGGTGAAACTGCGTAAGATTTGCGGTAGAAAATATACGGGCATGCGTAGGTGACGGGGTGACCTTTATTTAAAAGTCTCAAATTACATCTTGTAAAATATCCGTAATTTTCTGATATTTGCATGTTGTCCCCCGTATTAACATTTGTAGATAAGTAAAGTTATTATTAACTCTCCTCCAACACTATATACCATGAGACCAATGTTTTCATAGATTTTCTACTTTTGGATGCTTAGCATCTTGCGCTAGTGCTAATCTTGCAGGTTACTGTTGGTAATGTGATGTATTTAAATGATAATTGTCTTACTTCTATTAGTATGTTATTGTAAATCGCGTATACGAATTGGTTATCTTTCAAAGTCTATCTCAAATTCTTGCCAATAAAATAGTGTATACTATTGTTATTATTTCAAAATTTTACTTTACTATTATAATGGTCTAAGAACCAGCTATACTTAACTGACTTTGAGATCTAGTGTTTATGTAATGTTAAGCCTTTATTAGCTATTAGTTGATTACAGAACAGGTAAAGCAGAAACCAAAAGAAATAATTACATAATACAAATCTTCCTGCCTCATTTATCTGTGACACTGAAATATGTGAACATGTATAAAATAACAAAAAATGTAATTGCAGCGTATAGAAACTAGCACTTCACATAGTATGAGTGTATGATAATGTATATTTAGTGTGTCTTTACTAATTACTAAGACATCAACCTATATAATATGATAAGAAACCTAAAAATACCTACCGAAAATATAAATATCTTAATTTATAAAGACACAGTCAAGTCATGTACAGTGAAATTGTGCTTCTGTTCTAAATTCTATTGGTAAAAAACATCTGTAAGTGCGACATGAACCATTTTTGGGTTGCTACCAGTATGTGCTCTTATTGTAGCTCTAGCTCTTCCAATGTCAGCTTAATATTATTTAGTAGGGGTACACTAGTTAAGTACACCATACTTAATTTTGGTGCAAATCCAATGTAAAAACCATATGGACTTGTCAGAATGTCAATAATAAAATGGCAGTTAGGTTAGGATCTGCCGACACTGAATGATTGGATCTTATAAGACGGTAAATGATGCTAATGATATTATTGTTACTTCTACTACGATTTACTTAATTGAGTTGTGTGTAGTAAATGTTAAGTTACCTAAACTGAATTGAATAGGCTGCGTATTGCGTTGGTTGTAAAGTATTTGTATTGATTGTACTATGACTAAAGTTAAGGATGCGTTACAAAATGAAACTTGTTTGTATTGTGTATAAGCATATAAGTAATAGAAGAACGGAGGAACAGACTGCTACAAAATCATGTGTAATGTAAAATGTATATGATTATAATGATGGTAGGTACGTAATTGTTTCTTCCTCTCCAGCTGATTCGAGAGAAGTCATGTTCATTATCAATACAAATAATTTTGTGGTATTGATTGATTACTCAAATTAAATAAAGAAAGTAAACTAGCAAAACCCGTAATAAGAGTTATATAATATGCATAGGCAATGAATAATGAATATGATAACGAAAGTATGTAGAACAGATCAGGATAGTTCATTTCGTACAATGGGCATAGTCATGTACAATTTATTTATATACAACAGTATTTACACTAGTTATTCACATTCAGTTCGATCAAAACGTCTACAAGTGATGAGATGAATGAAGTTTATTTGAAACTAAATGAGTAATGATAGTGTTAGTTAGTATAGTTAGTATTAAATTGCACGCTCTTGACTTGGATTTTGCTAAGTCATTCTTGAGTATAATAATATAGATAGAGCATTGCAGAAAAATTGTTTATATTTTTATTACATCACCTATGGTTCATTAATTCATTATACCTTTACCCAGGATATAATGCTAACAATTTTATAGACTTAAAAACTCATTTTTTGTT
>JABASH010000163.1:0-54215 GCA_019776445.1 Tomocerus maximus | reverse complement strand
TAGCTGCTCTCCTTAACATATCTAGACTCGTTCCCATTGCATCTGGATTATCTCTAAGTACTGAAAACCCGTGACTATTGGCAATATTCATAGCGTTATGTTCAGCCTGCCAGAAAAAAATTATTACAATGAGTATATAAAATATTAGTTAAATTGGTAATTTCGTAGACAAATGCAGATTCTTGTAATTTACCTGTTCAATAAATGAGATGAGCAAAGAAATCGATGGAGTTTGTAGAGCTATAGTCCGCGCAACTCCAGAGTCAGCTCCAGACAAGTATGATAGTAAATTAACACTAAACTCTCTCCAGACATTGTCTTCGGATTTCCATAACCCTCGTCCCAAAAGCTGACACAGTCTCTCAATTCTCGAATAAGGAGGAGTGGCCAATAGTAAGTCGACATTTCCCTGAGTACAACTTAACTTGCACAAAGCTTCGATGGCTAATCTCTGCGGTGATAAATTCGAGCCGGAGCTCGGACTCAGAGTTGGAAACGGGTCTTGTCCATAAGCAGCAGGACACACTGCCCAATGTAAAAGCCCGTCTAGAATGGGTCGGGACACTTCCTCCGAGTACTGACTCAAGTCCATTTGACCGGAGATGTTGGCGAGCATGACAAGGACATTTTCCCGGACGTGATGAATGTACTCCCACCACCATTCGTCCTCCTGGCTTAAACTCGTGCATGAATCAGCGTCAATTTCGGCGGCAGCAGCTGCAGCAGCGATTGCCGCTAGTCCGTCGTCAGACTCATCTTCGTCCTCCTCAACTTCTGGTGGCGTGTCATTGGGAGCATCAATATCCTCATCCCCATCACATTCCGTTTTCGCACGTTTAGAGTTGGATTTTCCTTTGAGAGGGTGATCGTGGTGGAGCAATATAAGTTTTCCTAAGAGATTGAGGAATGGAGCACTCTTTCCAAATTCGACATCGTTCCCCGGCACAAAAGTCATGTTTCTCAGAATATTACAGAGAGATAAGCATCTCCTCGCGAGAGCATCTTGGGATTCTCCCACTTGGTACAAGCTCGGCTCGTCTCGAGTGTAGCACTCATCTTCGAATTCTTCCATTTTCTTTCGCTTGAGAGAACATCCGGGATCTTTGACACGAATCTCTCCAAATGCATTATTAGGGATCCCATTACTATTCGATGGTGTTGAATTATTTGTAGTCGTGTTCGTATTCATATTGGTATTCTGTAATTTGATGACTTTACTATCACAGAAATCTGAGCTTGTGGACATATTTGAATTGTCCCCACCCATCACGGCGTTATCACTACAGCTGTTGGCCAACAGATTGTTATCCGCTTCCCCTCCCTCAACAATCATGTTTTCAACAGAATTTACTGGAATTTCACTCATTGCGTTCTCACTATCCTCTGTGACGTCCTTACGAATTCGATCGTGAACTTTGAATTTCTTTCCATTACCACTATTCGAGTCCGTTCCGTTCTCACTCCCATTACTCGAATTGCTCTTACTGAAAGGTCTGGGACTATTACTCGGAGCAGCCAAAAAATTCGTCTGGCAGTTTTTCTTAACACCATTCTCACTTAAAGCACTGCCCAAGGAGTTCGTGCTGTCCATACTATTATTGTTGTTATTCATTAAAATAGGAGTGCTGGACGATGACTTATTAATGTGCGGAAAAGAGCTTCCATTATGGCCAAACAGTTCACTTGGGATTTTCGTCTCACATTTGTATAACTCCGCGTCATATTGTTCCTCATCCTCTTCCACTTCTTCCCCTTCTTTGGGTTCTACTTTTATTTTTAACACTGGGACGACTTTCTTCTCTTCCGCATCTTTGGTTTCCTCCGATCGACTACGAAGCATCCGCACAACAGGAACTATGTTTAAGTCAGACGAGAAAGATGTGACTACATGCCGCGTCACATCCATCGTCCCACCCTGTTGGGGACTCACAAAATTATCCGGGTCGTTCCGAGTCTTCTCATCAATGTCCCAATCCCTTGGACCTGGCGTTACGAACGGCTCCTCATCTTTGCCCACTATACCAACTGTCTTCCCACTCACTCGGCTAACTAAGGTGTAGTTGGTGGTACCTTGGAGAACTAGAGTCCGATGCCCGTCTCTTGGAAAGTTCCTCAACGGCGTACCAAGATCTGGTTCATCCCCTGTATCTCTGTTGTCTGTCTCGTACCACTTTCTTTGTTTTTCCTAATACAAAAATATAAACATTGAAAAATGTCTTTGATTTCTCCGGAATTACATAATGTTAGTTGAGAAAATAACGTACTTTGGGCTCGTAATTATCTTCCAATTTATCTCCATTAATTTCAATACCCACACTTTGGCCAAATATGAGAATGAGCGACCGCTTTAGGTGTTCTAGAAGAATATCTAACAGTCCTGGAAGGTACGTCAAAGAAAAGTAAGATACAGACTGGTCATCATACAGAAGAACATTCAGAACATCAAGGGCCCATGTAGCTTCGGCCAAAAGTCCAGATTTAAGACACATGACGATTCTCCAAGCTTCGACAGGTGCCACGTCAGCCTATAAGAAAAGTAAAACCCTCCGTCAGACATTTACCGAGTAAAGCTAGTCAGCTCCATTGAGCAATTACGAAACAATTACACAAAGCATTTATTAGTTCACATTCATAAATCGTATCAAGTATCAAATAATGTGATCACAATAAACTGCCTACATAAAATATTAATTACCTTATGCAACTTCTTCCGCTTCGTGAGCAAAGGAGTTATCGCTTCAATACTGTCGGTAGGAAAAACAATCTCCTTTTTCACGGCCACAGGAGCAGGAGGCATTGGTAGCTGAGGAGGAAACTGCTGAGAAGTTTGAGGAGGTTGAGGAGACAACGCGGGATGCGGTTGGCTCTTTGAACTGGAAGTGGTGGAAGGTCCACTGGAAGGTGGCATGTGACTCGGTTGCGTTGTAAATCCTTTATTGTACATGTCTCCTTTGCTGCTTGGAAAAGATGGTCTGGAGCCAGAGCGAGAAGACCCCTGAGCAGATGACTGAGGAGAGGAACTCCAAGGGGGTTGAACTGGAGGCCCCGATTGGGAGACAGCACTCGGTGGCTGAGGAGACACAGAGGCTCCCAATGTTGGTGCGTTTGGTCCATATCTATCTTGTTGCGGAGGCCAAGTAGGGCCAGGGCTTTGTCCAGCAGCACTGGTAGGAGGAGCACTTGGAGCTCCAGACGCTGGTGCACCTCCTCTAGAATTCGAATTTTGTGGAGGCCAAGGCTGCGGTGATGGAGCTTGGCCCGGAGGTGTCGACACCGGCGGCGCAGGTGCTCCAGGAGATTGAGATGGAACAGGAGGAGCCGCCGTTGCCCCTGTTGGTGGCAAAGAAGACCCTGATGGTGGCAGTGGTTGGCCCCCGGGATAGGGTCGTTGAGGTGGCTGCTGTTGAGAATATGGTCCAGTGTTATTCGGCCAACCTGGGGAGTAAATCATTAACAAAATTAATTATTTCTATTTAATAACATCACGAAATCTATTTTCCAAAATTATTTGGCCAATTAGCAATTCACAGAGGAAATTATTGTCATGCAGAAGTTTTAAATCATACTAAAAGACAGAAACTACATGTATTACAGCAAATCATTTCAATGCAAATTAATAACGTAACCATAACCAAGAAAATGAGAACCTCCGTTAGCTTTCTTTCTAGTTTCACTTCCAGGATCAACGCTACCATCACACTGATTTGCGTAAAACGCATCATCAAAACTTCCACAATTACGTTCACAAAACATTTTAAGTCACAGAAAAAAGTCGGTGCAAAATTAAATAACAACTATCTGTAAAGGAGCAGAGTTGACGAATGAACATTTCTGCACTGCACCTACCATTACTCATTTAAAAGACTCAAAATTGAAACCATGCCTTGAGAGTTTGATGTTTCATAGTTGTTTGTTCGCGGAGCAAACCAACTTGTCAACTGCACCATGGCACATTAATAAAGTCATTGTTTTAAAATTGATTGTCAATTTAATTGATTTTCATAGAATTTATACGAAAATACAGGAAGTGCCGTACAAAGTGACATACAAAGACAAATTTACTAAACAAAGTTTAAAATACCACCTGCACCTTTACTACTATTGGCATTATTCCAAATTCCAACCGAGGCAAATGTAAACAATAAATTATAATTGCATAATATTGCATATCGTCCGTGTGTGTACTCTACATACATAAAATCTGGCATTTGTTTACAAGGTACGCAGGAAATTTAACAATTTCCGTTTTCCAGGAAATAAATAACAGTTTTAATTACTTTTATGAAAAAGCGATCATTTCAGCCAAAAAAGCTTTGAAGGCAAGGAGAAGAACGGAAAAAGTGATGCAATAGGTAAAAGTTAGTTATGGTCCAGTGCAAGGAAATCAACAGACCTTCAGGAGGAATCCATTGTTTGTGAGGGGGTAAAGTGGTGCTGGAGCTGACACTAACATGTGGTATCGGTACAGAAGGACTGGCCGAATTGGCCGATGGTGAGGGTGAGGGCGAAGACCTGGCGGGTGTCCCACTCCCAAGATCTCGCCCTGCCGGCGGAGCGCCTACTGCTCCACCCCCACTTCCTCCAGGGTACATACCTCCAGGGAATCCTGGTCTTTGACCCTGACCTTGAAGCCCCCCGTCTACAATACGTTCAGTTAGGCGTTTACACTACAACTATTTGTCAGTGATTGGTAATGTTTGTTAATTTTACAATTAGTTAATTACAATCTGGTTAGTCATGTTAAAATTAATAAAATTACAATACAATATCCTTCACATAAAATAATTAAACTATTATAGTACGCATAGAACAGGTGAGGTTAATGTGCCGTAGGAATTCAGAAGTGAATTTCTATGTCCAAATTACATTTAAAATCACAAAGACTGACTGACACAGATATTTATAATTTACGGTTAGAAATAATTACCATATGGAGGCATCCTGTGCTGTGGCTGTTGAGGTGATTGCTGAGATTGAGGAGGATAACCGGGATATGGTTGATTTGCACCAGGAGGGGCAGATCCACTTGAATCTTTCTGTCCGGCTCCGGCGGGATAATCCATTCGTCTCATTTGACCTGGATGTGGAGGTGGCATGTGCTTACCACTAGGAGAAGCAGATCCTTGTCCTGGAGGATAGCCCTGATTCATACAAAACATATACAATTAGTATTTACATTAGAATAGTCCATAATAATTACAGAATTCATAATAACCATGCGCTTTCAAAATTTTCACTAGGTGCAAAGCATTTCATGTATAACTTAGTATACTGTAAAAAAAACGTTGATTTTTGTAAGTGTAAAAGACCCAAGCATTAATAGGATATTTTACAAATCCAGAGAGAATTAAAAATGTATTTGTAAAGGGTAGTTGAGAAGTAAAACATACTTGTGTATCAGAAAGATTAGGCGATTCATTAGAAGGGCTACCAACATTAGAACTACCAAGGCTAGTAAGTAGCGTAGTGAGAGATTGCGAAGTACGATTGCGAGCAGAATTCAACAGTTTTTTCTAAAGAAATTATAGAGAATGGCACAAGTTAAAATTAAGCAAACTACAATAAGGTTACTACGGTTGATAAAATTTAACTTCGCAATAAAATGCATTCCCAAAGAACAAATTACTCAAATCCAAAAAACTACTCTAGTATACAGTCTAATACAGCAGAAAAATGCACTGGTTAACGCATAAACATAATTTACAGTAATTGGTGTAAAACAAAACCATAGCGTACTTGCAATGTGTGTTTAAGCGTAGTAGAGATTTCAGGCGGTGTGGCTAAATGTCTGGCCAATTGTGTCGTGTTCGATGGTAACTATAATCAAATGATAAGTGGATCGAAAACAGTTTCATAGCACAAAATAATTCCCTTTATCTCAATAATGTGAAATTGATGTTCAATTAACGTTGAACGTCTACGTTTATAATCCTAGGTATACAATTTCAAAACAATTATTCAGTCCTTATAAATATGATGTGGTAAATCCATTTATCCCCTAATGACTTGAAAAAATTGAAAATGTATTTATTTATAATTTGAGAATAGTAAATACTACTGAAATCTAAGTAAATAACCCAGAAACTAGAATGTACATATATCATAATGTATTATTGCTACTGCTTGTTATGAAATGAGTCATTTAAAAATGTTAATAATAGCAGCAGTTAGTATAAACTTGAATAACGAATTATAATTAATTATATACACTACGCAAATACTAATATTAATGATTATTTAACACCATTACTAAGCGAATCTATACGCGAACAATTTAATTGCTTACTTGTTCAGTCTGTTGCTGGGAAATGTAGAAATCTTGGTTAGGGTAGCCATTAGGCGGCGGTTGTTGTGTAGACGGTCCCTGGGCACTACTAGTGGGTGGATATGCTCCAGGTCGTCCAGCATGGGGTGCAGGAGGATAGCCAGAAGAGGAAGGAGGAGGACCCATGTTGAATCTCTGTTGATCTTCGGCAGTAGTGACCGTAGGAGGAGTCTGAGCTGGTTGAGAAGCAGCCTGAGATTGAGGTGGCTGTTGGCCAGGAGGGTAGCCACTTGGAGTTGGCGGTCCTCCTCCCGGAGGTGTACTTTCAGGAGTGCCATACGGCGGGTACATTGGTCTTCCCGGAGGCTGCGATGGATATCCAGAGCCTGGCGGGGTTCCATAAGGAGGTTGTTGATTGTATGCGTCGTGTGGAGCAGGAGGTGGTGGGCCTCTTCCATATTCCGCCCCCGGCGGTGGTGGATAAGGTGGGTAGTTTCCACCTGGCCCTTGATATCCTGCAAAAACATGTCAAACATTTTATTACTACATTCCCAAAGCAGAAACTGAATTAACACGTTCTATAACTGACAACATTTATTTCTGGTACATCGTTTAGGTGCCATGCTTGAAATGATTCACTTTTGAGAGAGAATCGGTGAATTATTCACGACAAACATTTAAAGCCACGTAGGTTATTCTTCCTCTAGAATCTCTATCCAATCCTACACAACATAAAAAACAAAATACTACAACTAGAGAAGCCAACTGAGGAAATCACTACAAATCTACTCTCGTATGTCATAATACGTTTTGAAAACTAATTGATGCTTGTTTTTACTAACAGCAAGCGTTATTACAATAAGGATACAAAATTAAATTCTAAAAATGCTAATAATTGCTCATCACTACAGAAGCCGTATAAACTAGAGTTAGAGGGATTTCTGACTTAGTAATTAGTAATTATGGCCACGGTCAAGTCAGGTCAAGGCAGCATGCAAATCATGCACGGGTGTAAAGTAAACTTATTTGATGAAAATACATCGTCTATAGTTTACAAAGAAAAAGAAGAGAGACATTTAATAGTAGATTGAGAGACAGAATAGAGTTTTGTCCATACTGAACTCCCGAAAAGTCACTGAACAAGTCAAGTCACATAGGACTCGAAGGAGGACGGAATTGATTGAGTGTTTCTGACAAAGACACTGATTTGGGAACGGTGAGAAGTGAGAGTGAGAGGGATCTTTTGGTTGACAGATACAGTATAAGTACTCATCTCTACAAAAACTTGAAAGTAGACAGAGAGAGAGAGAGACAGATAGACGACTGAGACGTACCAGAAGGTGGAGGAGTCGAATACGGAGGATAATAATTGGCCCTACCCTGTTGATGGTTATGAGACTGTTGATATTGATGCATGTATTGGTTCTGAGTTTGATTTTGAGATTGGTTAGCAGGGTGCATGTCATCGAATGGATTCGACACACTCACATTCTTATCACCTATTATATCAATAATCAATCAATCAGCCAAAGACGACAGAAACAGATCATTTCCACAGCACGACAAGAAATCCTACTTCTCCCACCAAAAATTGCGTAACTGAACTTTGTCGGGGAGGAACGTATATAATGCGCACACGGGCATTATTCAATAATTTTGAAAGAAACGTGTGCTTACACATATTTAGATGTACCAAAATACACCACAAATAAATATAATAATATTGCTATACTTATATAGTACACCTTTGGCTAAATGAATCGGTGTTCAGTTTCAGAATAAGAGAGAAATGTTATGGGAAAAGATATCCCGACTAAATAATAAATCGGACAGGGGATACTAAGGTCATTTTGGAAGTTGGAGGTTAGGATATGGATGCATATAGAGATAAAATTAATCATGTTCGATATATTATAACCACTAGAGTAGGAAATCTTTAAGTTTTCATTTTATGCACTTTATATTAAGGGATTTTAGCAGTCTAAATATGGAAATGTGGTACAGTAACAATGTGGCAAAAGTGTGGAAATCAGACCGAGCGCTAATTAATTGAAATACGAACTAATAAATACATAAATTAACAGCCGAAAAGAAGATAAGAGCTCATTCTCTTAACAAATAATTATTCAATTAATCATGGTCATGTAACTTGCGAGATCTACTGACAGTTGTAAATTGGTAGTAAAGTAAATAGGAAGCCAAAGCGTTCAAAGTCCAAATCTAGTAAAAAAGGTCTACTGATCAAAATTAATTCGCCAAAGATTATAACTCGATGGCATTCCCTTGGATTCATTCAAAATTAACTCGGGTTATTTGCTAGGTATAATATAAGTTAAAATTATTATGTCATTTGGAATTAGTAATTTATAAAATTATTTGACTTGGTTAACACTAATGCATAAAATGGCTAAACAATTAATAAACACTAACCAGGATGCTGAGACTGGGGAGAAGATTGAGGCTGCTGTTGCTGGGAAGCAGGTGGAGGAGGTGGCGGTCTTTGCATCGAAGATCCCCCGGTAGGACCTTGTTGATTAATTTGATTATATTCTGAAGGAGGAGCCCCTGCATATGGAGGTGGATAACTAGAAAAGCCATCCATAGAGGAATTTGTATTGTTTGCAGGTCCAGGGAAAGAGTCTTGAGAATTGGAAGAGCCCGGTGATGGAACTGGTGCCACTTTTGCCCCCTTTTTCTTCGACGTCAGTTCCACTTGATTAATTAGTGGTTGAGGATCGATCCCTCCTCTGTCGAATTTACATTCGAATGGAAGTAAATGCTTTGTATAGTGTTTCCTCAGCGTGTAAGCTGCACTCGAAGAGGCTCCTATTCCTAAACTACCTGCAATATCTTTCCAAGTCTTGTTTTTCGTAACCTGGTACAAAACACATATTTTATCACACCAAAATCACACGTGGAACATTTAAATATATTAATAATATGTGTTTTAAAACTATATCACGATGGTATATTATATTTGCATACCTCAAGAAATCCGCTTCGTTCTTTCACCAAAAAATACAATCTGAAGAGATCTAGAGGATTTTTTGAGATAGTGGGACAAGCTGATATGGGAGTTCCGTGCTCCTCCATAAATTGAAGTAACTTGTCCAGAAACATTCGTCGATCCGGATTATCATCCATTTCATAAAGTTTGTTTAAGCTGTCCGGCTTCTGAATAACCATCAAAACCAAATCACATTAGTCAATATAAATACTAGTAACACCCTAGAAAGAAACTAACACAAAGTAAAAGAATAATCGTTGAATTGTATATTAAAAATAATAAATTGGTGAAAAACAAAAAAAGATGTCCTACTTTTTTTACCTTCGCTTTCGGTCTAAAGTGTTCGCTTGGTGGTGGGGGGTGACTATTCAAACCCTTTAAACATCAAAGTGCATTAAGTGCATTGGTCACTTAAGATTAGTTAGCAATATTGTCAAATATAAAGCTTTGTGTTAGTACAGTCAGTAGCAGTACTAACTGAATTGATTGATTTGACAAAATCAAATTCATCAATTCATATAGATAATAGATTCACAGATATCACAGTGAGTACACAACAGACAATTGTGATTGAAATATAATTAGTTGCAATTGATCGCATTGACAAAGTTAGTGGTTATTAATTAAATTTTTAAAGCTTACGGGACTGGCAGGTGTTCTTGGCCAGCCAGGACTATTCATGTCGCCATAACCATCATCATGAATTGAGCTCATACTTGCATTCCCAGGGGACGGTACAGCATTTGGAGTTGGAGGATGACTCGGGTAATTTGCATGACTTACTGAGCCTTCCTTACGTAACTTTGGCATTGCTGGTCCGTCATCCCCACCAGAAGCTACAAATATCCAGATAAAATTAATTTCATTCATTTTCCATTACATAATTAAATATTTAGTACAAAAATATTTCATTTGTAATATAGGAAAACTTTGTAGTTACCTCCTGACGTATTGGAGTGTGTTGATTGTTGAGAATTACCCTCGTCAATTGAATCAGGCCCTAGTGACACAATATTTGGTGGATTTTGGTTACTACTATTAGAATTAGAAGACTCCTCCGCATCTAAATGCGATGAATGAGGTGCTGGTGGAGGTAAATGAGGAGGAGGATGATGAGACCCAGAATGGCCCAGCGGTTGCTGGGGAGGAGGTGTCTGTGACGAAGAGGGCATATTAGAAGTAGAAGGAGGTCCCATCGGACCAGGATAACCACCAGAAGGGGGCTGATGACCAGGTGCACCAGAAAATCTACCCATTTTATGTTGTAAATGCTCCTTGAGATAATGAGGAGGATGAGATCTTGAATTAGAATTCGGAGGCGGTTGCTGTTGTTGTTGAGAGGGAGAATTTTGTTGTTGGCCTGGCCAAGGTTGCGGCGGTGGCGGGCCTTGCTGCTGCGGCGGGGTTTGTGGAGGCACCCCATACTGAGGAGGAGGGTAAGGGCTATACTGATTCGGTCCTGGAGGTGGTGCAACATGGTTTGGAAGTCCATGTCGCGGGGGAGGATAGCTGTTTGGTGGTATTGGCTGTGAATTTGGACCTGGACCGGGAGGGTACGGGCTTATCATTGCTCCATGTGGGTGTTGTTGTGGTCGTCCAGGAGGATACCCTTGCTGTTGCCATTGTTGCTGTTGATAGTGTTGACCAGGTCCCAACTGGCCTGGATGACTGATTTTTCCACCACTTGTTGGATATATGTGATGGGGAGGAGGGGCCATGGGTTGCTGCCCTGGATAGGAACCACCTGAAAGTTTAAATATCCAAATATTAGCAAAAACATCACCAGAAAATCACACAAAGTAAAGTCAAAAGTACCTCTTCAACAACTTTAGTTAATACTTGTAGATTTATTTACCTTGACCTGTAGGCATCGGTGACTGACTCATTCGTGGTTGTCCGTTTCCGTCAGACTGACTACTGGAAGGTCGCGGGGGCATCGGAATGTTTTGATTTCCTGTGCAACCAAAAAAAAATTAAATTAGTATATTTTCCAACACATTGATTTGTTAATTGTTACACTGTCTTTAAAGCAATTTTGGTGTACATGTTTAATGCAGTTATCAACTAAATAAACAAAGATCTTCTTGATATCGATAAAATCCGAAAAAATGTCCGATGGACATGGACGTTGGACCGTCATCTGACTGATCCACCCCTCACGATGTCATAACGTCACCACACAACAAAACAAAAAATTCTCAATCCCTGTCACATAAATTCAAACTAGCTATAACTAGCATTAACATAGCAGACAATTTCAAACTTAGGTACGTGGGAATAATCTTAGACTTTAGCTTTATGCAGCACAATAATTATGACTTACTTAGACTTGTTAATCTACATAGACCTGCAAATACTTACGATTAAGCTCTGATTATTTTAAATACAGTTTCTTTCTACCATTCTTAATTTAAAGGTTTAATTGATGAATTTCTCCCGTTCATTTTATAACATAGGAGTATTGAACAGATATAAAACAGACCTTTGCGAGAACTACCGGCGAAAGTTTGGTGGAACAAAAGTAGTATTATTAAGTAAATCAGCTTAAACTTGAGAATAACTTGCCCTACCCTCAACAGAAATGACATAACCAAAGTAAACCCTTATCTCTAACATAATCTAGTACAAACCAAAACAAACCATTAGGAGATCGAATCAACATTCCATGTATCATTCACACTACTGCTATTTATTTACTTTAAACTTATAGCTACCTATATGCCTCGATTCTACTAATATACGCAACCCTTTTTCAAGTCAATAATGCTCTAATTCTCGAATTCCAAAACTAATCGGTTCACTTTTGTTTGACATGTGTCTTGTCGTAAATATAAAATTCCATTGTATTCCTTTCTTGTGTCACTGCAGTGCAGAGATTACATTTACATACGCATTTACATAAAAGTATAATGCATAGGAATGCATATATTTTTTAGAACCTTGGGCATAAGTTATACAGCTTTAAATAGTCAATAATGGGTTCAGTAAACTTACTACCTTCCATTTCCAATGAGCTTGCAATAGCAACGTGTAAATCTTTTAAGTGCTAGAGAAATTCAAAGTAAAAATGATTCAGCCGGATATGTACAGAATTTACAGAATTAATCCAAAAATATGTATTTCCATAGTGTAAGAAAATTGTTCTGAACACTCAAGGTTTTCTCAACTTGAGGGAACTGTAAAATATAGTAACTCGGTCTTTTATTCCACAATTCAATAGTAAAGACACTTCAAAAACCAATTTACAATCAAGAAACTTGTTGTTTGCCATTAAAATGTAAAAAATTCCAATGAAAAATGAAATCAGCACACAAGTTCACTGTCGATGCATATATGGCGAAGAAACTCAATGTGTCCAATGTCTAGTCCTTTGAATGTACAAGTAACAAAACCCAGAAATAGTTTAACGTCTAAAACGCAAGGAGCATTGTCATCCTAAACGACATGGCTTGTTGGGAAGATTAAGCAAATGAAATAGGAAATCTTTCAATGTCTGTATTTGCATTGATAAAGAGAATTTCATGTAAATTCAACCTAGGTATGTTAGCGTTATCATCTTATGTAAATAAATATGTACTGGATGTATTATTTTCAGTGTATGAGCAGATAATTTCTCAAAAGTTACAAAACTGTAGGGGCGGAATAGAAAAAATTCACGCAGTGATTTTGTAGATAGTAAACTGCAGGCGTAGAGTACATGAACATCAATAAAGAAACATATTACAGCCCAATTTACGTATGCATGATAATTTATAGAGATTTTTTTGTTTTTTACGAGCATGAAAGAAGAGAGGAGCCAATGCTAGATTTCTGCAGTAGTGGTTTGATATAAAATGTCGGAGAAGTGGTTGGGAAAAGAATGTGGAGGAGCGAGAAGATACATTAAGCGGAAAAGGAAAGAGCACATTTTTCCCTAAATAGCCGGTTGACAAGAAAACAGCTGATGCAAAGAAAGGGAAACCCTAATAACCATAGTAGACAAGAGTATAATATAAGTACATACACTATTCTAACTTGCGTAGATACGGAAGATATACATACATTTCAACTTACACCACTCCTTGCGTTGCTATTATCATATAAAGTTCCATCCGTAGATACTTATATATATCCTGAAATACTACAATGAAATGGTATGAGTCTTGCTGACATTCGTTTCGATATATACTCTCTAATCCCGTCCCATCTGCTATATCTTTATATTTCAGAGAACACAATACATGCACTGCACATAAGAACTATTCTATTTGTATAAAAAAGTTTCACAGATACAAATGAGCCTCGTCGAGTCGACTGAAGCGAGAAAAGGAAGGAAACTGACCTGCCATCCTATCGTGTCCAGATAACAAGGTGCAGATGCTCAATACAAATATATCGTCCTTTAAAGGACGACCCATTATCACATTTATAAGACATATCATCTATCCCTGTGTAGGATATATCTGTATAATATTATGTCATATGGACCAGTTAAAATTGCATATATTAACAAACTACACCAATTTATGTGCTTGCTATGTACATGGACAGCTTTTCAGTACACTCATTAGCAGCCGTCATATATTAAGGCTAATAACCTGCCATGTACATGCAAACAATCCTTTTTATCAATGATGAATTAAAAAACAGTCAAAACATACCAGTTAGTAGTTCTTATCGCAAACAGATACATACAAGCTACACTCACAGTGTACATGTAATTCATACACACAATTCCATAAAAAATCTACTCTACGCCCTAAAAGTAGATTTGTACACGAGATTACATTAACTCATTCAATCAATGTTTTTGAAACAAAGTATACTACATAAATATTATACCTTTTGTGTGCAATCGCTATAAATCACAGTGTATCACAAATTTTGCACTCGTTGCACTTCTTTTGGCCTTTACCTTGTATAAAGCTCAAAGAGATAAGATTCTACGCTATATGTTTGCAAACAACCCATCATTAAAGTAAGTGCATAACTTTATAGCGCTAAAATTTTCATTCATGTACTAATCAATATGTCTCAACGTGGTGCAGTTCACAATCTCCAATTACAAAGGTTAGTGTACTCGTATGTATTTACTAAATATATAGCCTATACTATGATATTGATTTCCTGTTTAATTACCTACCAAACTCTTATTACTTAAGTGAATGTACCCAAATCAAAATTATTTATAAACCTCCTTGAACTTCTTATTCTACTAAGTTATATTCTCACGTTAACCCCATTCAAGAAACCCATTTATGTGAGCACTCTTTTCTATTCATCAAACTATTGCAATAAAAAATGATACCTACTACAGATAGAACGGATAGGACCTTCTATCTGTACAAATCTATACATAAACCATACTAAATAAATTCTATAAACTTAAGGTACTTCCAAAACTGACCAGTTAAGTACAATTCTATTTAATAATAGAAAATTCTACTGATACACAATACTATTTTGTAAAGCACCACGAAATAGTAGTACACTTAGAACCTAGCTAACCTGCATAGAGTGCAATGCAATAATATACTCCTTCTTAGTAAGCACCTATGTTTTTTATAGAAGTATGCCAACGATAAAGCGTGCCACCGCATTTCATTGCCATTTCTTTCGAATTCCAATTTGCATTCACAATGCATCACCGACAGCTATGCAAGTTATATCAGAGAATGAATTCCACTTTCGACTTTACACAATATTTTTCAATGGAATCGAGTAAACCAACTCTTTTGTGTGAAGACCTTCACCTTCACTTTATTAGTTCGTTGATCGTTCAAGTATAGTGCATGATAAGTATGTGTAGTACGTATCTATAGGTATACAAGTAGGTTGTCATATAATACCTACTAATAGAAAGAATAAAATCCACGTGCTAGTACCTATTTACATTGCTATACAGATAAAACAAGATAGAAGTAACGGCGACCACGTGCGAATCAGATTGGCACATGTAAATTAACTTTTCATTTCCTCATTGACAAAGCTCTTTTCATTGTTCTTGTCCTTCGTACATGAAAAATTGCAAGCGCAACATCTCAAGGTAAATTATAAATGCAGCTGCAGATGTTCTTTAGCTGCAGATCTGTTGATAGTCCATTTACAGAATACAATTGAAAATGCAATGCCATTTATATCTACTCTCACAAATCCAATTTGGCTTTTCAATAAACTTATAAAGATCCACAAGACACCTAAAATTCACAGAGAGATGAATTTCAGCTACATTTACGCAATCCTTATAGTAACAATGCTACAGAATACCACTAAATCATACCTTTACTGGCACAACTCAGGAATATAATACATATAAATGCAATAAACTATGTTGTAATATATCGATATAAAATATTCGACCCACAAATGCCGAGTTATGAAGCGTAATAATTTATCCTGGCATACTAACTGATCAACCGGGCCCTTCCTTATTTGTAATACACATATAGTTAGTAGTTCTGTTAACGATCAAGGAATATATTATAGGCATAGAGTATCTTTGTGTACATTAGGTATAGAGGAGCCACGAGTATACCTTGTCAGCAGAATCCCATTAACATCGTAATTTATAGACCTCAAAACCATTCAACTACCATCAAAACGAACCATGAACCATTAACGGTCAATACTATATTACGAAGAATGTCGACGGAGTAGATTTAGAACTCCGGATGCACCGTACCAAAATTCATTGCATAAGCACTTCCTTCTCTACAGGAAAGAAAACAAATTCTGCTCCATATAATATATCAGTCCGCTGAACTATTGCTTAGAAATAATACAAAATTCAGCAGAACTTATTATAGATTGCCAGATCTCAATCTACTTGATCAAAACATTGCATTTTGTAAAATATAATTCCATGTCACTCTGCACATTAGATAGATACAGCACTTTTCGCTAACATAGCATCTTGAAATAAGTTATCAGTTTAAATAAAAGTCAATGTGTTTAAATTCAGTTTATTCTCAAAATCTTTCAATCAAATAATACAGATAGTCAGTACTCCGTGTCCATGATTCTCATCGAAGTTTTAATCCGTAAAGAAAATCTGCCTATTCATTCACTCAAGTTTGTAAATCAGTACACTATTTCAAAATAAATCACGCAAGATAAATTTGGTACTACAAACAAGATCTTAATCTAGCGATAATGTATATGACAAATTCAAATTGCCTGTCTGTTAACCATGTACTGCTGCTAATTTTTAGAACAACATTGGTACAGGAGTGATGGAAATGTCAGTACTCTCTGTATTATTCGAACTTGAAGTGAATCGGAAGAATATAGAGTATAGTACTAGAGTGAGCAGAGCACACTTCCTGCCTCATCTGCAGAATAAACATTTGATAGCATATCAGATGGATAGGATCAGAATCAGAGCAGTTGTGGCATAAATAAATTACATAATAACTAGCATCACATTAGAAGTCCCTGAGCAAAGTGAGAGAGAGAGTCGAGTCAAGTCAAAGACATAAATGATCCAATCAAATCCCCATTAGTTTCATCTGTTGCACTCAGACCACAAATGCACTATTCTCATGAATGAATGTTCCAAGTAAGTATAAAAGTACGTAATGAAAGTACAACTATTAGTCTCTCCTTATCTCCCCAACTAAATTATGACTAACTTTATCATTACCGCATCCTACTTATTTTGAGCAAGTGCAAAACAGATAGTCAATATATATATAACAAGTGCATTAGTACGCATCACATTAGATAAATACACAAGGAAAGTAATAAAACAACGTAATTTCCTACACACAAACCCATAATAGCCAAGTATAAAACGGGGGATAAAGATTTATCAGCACATAGAAAAACGTTAATAGTACAGACAGACACAACTATATTCATTGTACCTACTCTATAGAGCACAAAAGTGTAACTGAAACCACACAAGAAACGTCCCTGACCTACACCAACAGAAAACTTCATTTCAACCCAACTTTCACCCGTTTACATTTCAAATTCCATCTCATAATACGGATCCTAATACCTTATGTGAACCAACCTTCACAAACCATAACCTTCGTACAGTACATTATACTACCTTTATTGCAACTACACACTAGATACTGTTCGGATTCGATCTAAAGTCCTTTATATTCATATCAACACCCACACCAAACTATAGTCACTATATCATATCTAGATTTCAGTCTGAATTCCTATATTGCTAGTTGAACTTGAGCACGAAACAATTTATATGCTAATGTATGCTCCCAACCCTTTTAATAGACACGAGTACAACTCGCTTAAGTCGCATTGCATTTCTTTGGAAAATGGAAACGACTCGCTTGTTCAAGCAACACTAATCCATCTCACCGTATTTTGCATTGCTAAATCCCATTCTTGTGCTACTGACAAAATCCAATTATTAACTGCAGGTCAGAGTCACAGAATCAAAATCGGTAAATCAATATCCCCATTGATTTTCAATTACTATTTGATTATCCCATATGAAAGCTGGCAGCCCAGGTCATTTGTTATTAAATATAAAAAATATCTCCACAACTCAAAATGTCTGGTCTATCTGGCATTAAATTAAAGGTTCCATGATTTCATTTCATATCCGGGTAGATATACTAAATACATTAAAATAGGACATTACGTACACAAATGCTACGTGAAGTGCAGTGAAGTAGACGTAATGGAAAGAAAGCCGGGAAGTGCATTTGCATAATGCATGATGAAACTAGGTTCATATAAACTGTGGGTGCTCCCTTTATAGTTGACTAACTCTTTTTCACTTGATTTCACAGTTGTTGCGACATTGTTCGACATTGCCTGTCGTTATAATGGAGTAGGACACAGTAATTTTCTGGTTTGGAACGGAACAAATGGAAAAGGAGAGGACATGCATCAGAGTAGTAGTCAGTCAGTTGAGTAGTAGTGGATTGTCTGAAAAACGGTTTTCCAATGTTGAAGAATGGGCGGGAGAAGATAGGTATAGCTATAGAGGTAAGTTGAATTATTAGGTAGACTGTGCCGGGTTTATGTTTAGTCTGGGCCAGTCTGGTGTGGTTGGGTATTTTCCTACTTGATATGCATGCCACAACAGGATCTCACATCTAGAGTCGTCTACAACTACACGCACATGGCAATTCTATATTTCTTGGATAACAAAAGGATGAGTCCCCTTGCCTGGTCGTGGTAGTCGAAAGAAAAGACAAGTGAGAGAGTGCAACCTGTGTCGAGATGAAGGTAGCTCTATGCAAAGTAATTCTATCATAAAATGCACATTGAACTTTTCAACACTGCATTTCAATGTCTGCTCTACTCCACTCTTCCTACTACTATCTACATTATGCACTAGTACTCGAATGTTTAATATCTAAACGTCGAAACCTTTGTCCCTATATCGTTGATACCACAAACTCAAGTTCCTTCTTCTCCACTACTAAAAGATCCATAGTAAATTGTACTACGACTAGTACACATTTCCTTTTTACTCGAAACTTCACTCTAACTTGACTTGACTTGCCTATGTGAATTCCCTGTCTGACCCACTTTGGATTCTTCCTCCGATTTTTCCCCATTTTCATTCTCATTCATTCATCTCCAGGGATTTCTTCTTTCTTTACTTCCACACGTACTCTCATGTAACATAGATACATAGTAAAACTACAAAACATATATACATACTCTATAAATATATCAACTCTGTTACCCCATTCTTTAGAATTCATCCAGCTTTCTTACACAATACTATGTTATTAAACTACACACAGCTGTATTGCTAGTATTTTTCAAATTCAACGGCAATAGTGCCTAGGTACCCAAACAGTGGCACTGGCTCAACAAAATTCCGTGACAAGTCAAGATACTCTATCAGGAGCGACTACCTAACCGAATTCAACTCTAGGAAAGTAACAATAAACATCTATTACGTAATACGTACCTTATCTACGCGGATGGAAGGGTCCACCTTCACTATCTTTATCTACTGCTCTACTTCCTATTTTATTCCTTTTTCCACTTCAACAATTCCACAAACTGTACAAACACGCCAAATACATTTCCATTCCTTTCTATCCCCACGAACATGATATACCGATATATCTCCATGTAGGTAAGTACTCCAGTTAAAACTATTTACCTCAGTTGAACTTTAAATAACATTTACCACATCGATGCTGACTATAGTAACAATTCTCCTGCCCAAACATTAATTGCAGTAGAAAATATGCAGACTACATGTCCTGAGTAACTATCGGGTTTGCTTTGCCCTACAATTCCATAGATTGAAATTGCATTACTTGTAAATAATCAAGATTCAATTGATATCTGAGGACAATGAAAAATTAAACTAAAGAATGGTAGCTCGATTTAGGATTTGGGAAGGATCTACTTTTAGGACTCCTCCTAAAGTAAAGTCTCTAAGGAGTAATTCCCTCTTGGGAATCGGTGACCAAAGAGGTCAGTAGTTCTAAGGTGCATGTCTGCGTGTAATGACTGTTGACATTAACACTTAAACTACTAGATATCCACTAATGGATTCATATTATTATTAATTTTATCAGAAAACTTACCCCAGTAATTTAAATCGAGGCAAGTCAGGAGAAACTCAGCAAACTGACAATCGCAATATGTCAGAGACATTTTGGTATGCTTCGGCTGTATGTTATTCCGGTAAGCGGTAACACTACAATCACTAATATTATTGCTTTTATTGCTGAACGTTTGGGTATTTTTAATTTATGACAAGCATAAATATATTTTAGACCCGAAAATATTAAATCAGTTTAAATGTAGTAAATATACAGAGCGATGTGGTTGAATGGACACAAGAAAGATTTCTGAAATCGGAATTGGAAACTGAACTAGCTTGGATGTACTTATATATCGGTAGAATGACATGTGGAAGTACAAATTGTACATTAAAGGAGTAAACATTTTTGAAGAGTTCAACTGCCAGCTCAAAGTGCAGTGCCTTATGCAAATAGTAGCTCAAATAATTTTCTATCTGAAACCTTATCACCGGGATCCGCTTTGACACGTTATAAATGTCAAATGTAAAAAAGATGTTACGGAATCAATGGGAATACATAAATATATGAATATGTAGGCATCTGTGTTTAACTTGTAGTACATTTTGTCTTGAATCACATTAAATGGTAGAACATGTGTAGTAGTTACAATAATCCTTACAATTCCTCCATGTAACACATTGTTTGAATATTCTATATCTTAGCTAATAGAATAGCTCGATCGCGTATCACTTACACATACAACAGTATGCCTATCTAAACATGGATATAAATATAACCGAGTCAAAGATGCAACAAAAGAGTACAAGATAGACATAGTAGAACAGCTGTCTCGGTATAAAAAGTCAAAACCATCTAACGTGCCAAAGTCATTGTCATACACTGAGAAGCCTCCTAATGGTCACATTACCAAGATCAGTTAAGGAGATCTTTTCATATTCATTCTCCTGTTTATTGAGTTTCCTCTACCCTGAACTTTTATATGATCTTTCTAAATCTTTTGGATATTCTTTCTATTCTTGCAATTTATCTACTATACTGTAACAAAAACGTCTTATAAGATGGTTAATATACAGATCGTCTTCAACTTTAAAACTATAACACAAAAGTTTATATTGAACCGGTAATTTTCTATTGAGAACAACACTTCCTTTTGACCTCACTTAAGTACTTATTATCCAGTGATACAGATCTCGGAACGATTGTACTTGGCTATACTTTTTGGAAGTAGATGTTCTTTTTCCACACACTACTCAAAAATATATATGGCTAGTGTAAATTACACACTTGTTAGGTAGTGTTATAGTATAGTAGTATAGAGAAGCAATTAATAGATTACTTACCCACAGCCGGTGACATAGAACGTGAACTAGCGGAGCCAGTGGGTGAAGGCGAGGGTCGGACTCCAGAGGCATTCGGCCCGCCACCAACACTATCATTACTATTGCACCCCGTCACTTCCTACAAACAAAAAACAATCAAAATAAATCATTCATCAATTACTATAGTTGACTCGTACTCAACTGAAACACTATTAACCGACAGAACTGCACTCGACTTTCAACTCAGTCCTGACGACTGAGTTTCCTAGTCTTGTGAGTTCTCAGCTGATTCAAGCGAGTTCATTTCCATTGAATATGCAGCACACGTCCCATTGTTTTATTCTTTTCCAAAAACTATTCTGCATAATACAACATATGTATTACCACGTCACAAATATCTCTTCTTTATCATCCCGCTCTCCACACGTACACACACTCTTGATTTGTAAACACAGATACGAAAGTCGACAAATGCCTCAGACAACTATGTAGGGGTTATATATTTTTAAGAACCATCATGATTTGTGATCCAGTCTGTTTATCATACTACACACACAAGAACTCTATTTGAACCTATTATGTTGGACAGTACTATATGATACACAATACAGATTAATATGGACGTACCTCATTATTGTACTTTTCTACCATCCATACTACATTCAAATATAATTTATGTGCATATTAAATTGCTACTCTCTATGCTACCCTTTCACCTCGTACAACCATTTCAAATCTATTATTTCCCAGTAATTCTTGATTCATATGCTTATTAATGTCTCATTTATGCATACAGTCATTCTACTGGAGGACTAAAATTTTAAGTGTAACCTTATACATCAGAAATCAATTTATCCATTTAAAAGATGTTAGGGATTTACAATCAAAATATTTTCTGGGCTTACATGGCTACTTCAATTCATTATGCATTTATGCACAGCTACGTCAATAGCTACTTCCTTTCGTTAAAACTAGTTTTATATTGACTTAATGAAACTAAAATGTCCATAGATAAGATCAAAATGAATAATGCACAAGGAATAGGGAAATACAGATGGTAAGTCCAGATATTTATTATTGTACGGCTGGACTCAACTTCTCAAGTTTTACTGGATAAGAATGTTTCGAGTCAGCGTAAACAGCGATGTATACGTGTATCGTTTAAGGCTTACATAAAAGTGTATGAATAGTTATACAGATGATCCTGTGTAGTGGGTCTAGAAAAAGTTACTATCTACACAGTTAATAAAAGATAGTAAAATAGTAGTAGATTGTGTTTGTTGTTCTGGTCGCGTGGATTAGTGTGGGTATTTTTTGCTTTCAATTCAGCGAACACTAGTGCATTTGTATTACCTTGCCATTGACCATTTTGCATTGAGGTACTTAATTGTATACGTTGTGTACTTATGTATTTGATAGTATGAATGATACGATAGCATCACAGACATCAACGTTTTAATGGTTAACATAGGAATGATATAAGTATTATATCAGTAGAATTAGGCTAGTAAGCTGTAAGTGGGAGCCAAGCAAGCCGCTGCCAAGCCTTATATTAATAGCAGACATTACTTGGTCATATCATGCCAAAAGTTGAAAGAGAACATAAAAATTACTAGCCAACTACAATCTAGTAGGTACATAGTATGGATTTAATATGTTTTATGCGATAAGCTCATTGCCCGCTTTAGCATAACAAACTAGAAATATAAAAGAATGTAAAATGTAGTAGGCTAGAAAACATTTATTACAACTCATAATTGATAACTAGATTACTTGTTCGTATTTATAGGATATGTGTGGTCGTGTGTGTGTGTCCGTTGTGGTATATTTATATCAGTGCAGTATAGATACAGTAGTAATTGACTAGTAGAACAGAAATGTGGTGGAGTAAAGGTAAAAAAGTGAGGATATATATAATAACATGGTAAACAGAAGACTAGTCCTAGAATGTTGCGTGAGGCAATGAAAAGTGAGGCAGTGAGTCAGTTCGTCTGCAGTTCAATGTTCAATCCAAGGCACTACTACTCAGTCGAATCAGATATATAATTCATACACGATCACATCGCATCACAAAACTAGGAAAACAATTTGAATGAATGAAAATCACGTCTGTTCTGTTTACTCAGTTACTCTGAGTTCAGTCACTCTCCTCATCCGTTCCTTGTTATGCAAAATGTGCTATCTTGCCTTGCCAATGTCAACTTTTAGTCATTATTGTAGGTGTTAGGATATTATATGTTTATTTATATATATCAGACCGAAGCACTTATAATGCGTGAACAAAAGACTGGACTTTAAATACTCATTCATGAACTTCATAACTGCCTATTACTCTATTACATTCTATAGACTATACTATTACAGCGGAAGTTCGTATTTAGGGACAGTACCTTGTAGACTCAAATTACACTACACTACAAGAGAGACGGCAACCAAAACACGACATAAAACTAATGAGAAAACTACACAACTTTAGCTCCACACCAGACCAATGCAATGCAATCAAAACCACTTTCAGGGTGTCTCTCTACTACTTCTCAGTTTAATGACATAACTTCAGACTTCCACACTGACTTGACTCAATTCAATGAGCTAAGTAAACACAACGGAAAGCCAAGTCAATCCAATTCAACCTTCAGTTTCATACTAATGTGGTAAACACCATCCTTCCTCGCACAAACACATAGACATCCTCGCAATTCATTTACAATTTACACTCTAATCAATTATTCAATCACTGAGCTCTTAATGCATTTCTTTAATCTGTCCCAAACAATACAAACCAATACAAAAACCCAATCAAAGTATTTCTCAAAGGCTAAGCCATATTTAATAGTATGACTAACCAGACATATGCAGATTGTGTAATTTAATGGCTCAGCATTAAAGAATTATCCTTCATCTATTATTAAATAGTAAACTAGGCAAACGTAACACCTGTCTTGACTACCTACCGCACACACTTGGATTTATAATTGAAGGTTTGCTTTTCATGCTATGCCATGCCCTGCTTACGTAATATAATTACATATTTAGAAGCGCTTTACTACAATTGCTATGCATAAACTATCGAGTTTTAATAGTAATTGCTACATACTCAGGCAAATCAACGAAAATCAGCTGATTTTATTACTTGCGTGAATCCTGTCTTCTCTCCTGATGTGTTCACTCTGCACTTATACACTCAACTCAAGTGAACTTAATCCCTATGTAATAAATTGTGTGAATAGCTTTCAGTAACCGTCATGAATTATATACTACTATATAGTTTGTCTATGCTTCAAACCCCTACCCTTAGTCTTTACAGACTTGAATACCAAATGTTTTGGGTTTATACATTTTGGGAATAGATGTAATTTTGTGTATAAACCTTTATAGTAGGTACTACTAAAGCTGAAAAGTCATCGAGGCCGAATAAAGTCAAGTCACAGCTGAAACCAAGTTCAAGAGCAGGAAACTCCTTCTATTTCAATACCTGAAGGTATATCGTCTCCTTCATGTCTCGTCTTCTCTTATGTATCTATGTAGACTATTATTTTTCTTTATTGTGTCTATATTGCCAATAACACTGGAACCTTTTGAGCTATACCACTTGACACACTTCCGCGTAGTACACGTAATAGTAAACACTTTCATTCAAAAGTAAATACATTCAAAAGTATAAACCAGTCGGTGAGCTATTATCTTTTGTAGTTCCGTCTACTTCGTTTGCTTTAGGAGACTTGCTCCTCTGCCGAAATAATTATTTCAAAATCCAAGACAGAACAAACCCTTACAGCACTGAAATCAGAAGCACCCTTCTAAGCTATGTAACTAAGATAGCATAAACACATCTCTCTTCCTTCTTCACACAAACACAATTAGTAGCTGACTATTTTTACTACCCAGACTGAGTCCTGAAACAACCAACCGTTTCAAAGTACATGTCTATCTCATACTTCTTGGAGAACATTCCACAAACCTCAAATAGCAATTACAATCCTAATATATTTCTTACGCCGAAATAGATCTGATCTTAAGATCATTATTTATTCACTCCTTACTACCAGCATCGGGAATGTACACAAATTATTAACGAAATGGACTTGTTACCCGTCTTCCTGTAATAATATCTATTAAGTGGTTTATGAAATCCAAAGGTTAATTCAGGTTCCATGATACACAATAAAAAGTTTTCTTTTGTGATCGTGCCTTAAAAATCCGGAATTAAAAGAAAGCATTCAACTCCCATTGATCTGCGTAAACTCGGATAAGTGCTCCAAATATTGAAAGGGAAATCCATGCAAGCAACATGTTTTATCCGAGTTGAATGGTTGGTGTTCAAGTGAATTGAGTTCTGGGCTTTGATTTATCTTTCCATTTATAGAACAAAATGTTTCTATATAATGTAGGCCTATTGTCCCTGTCTCTACAGAAAATTCAATTCCAGTAGTAATATGACAAAGTTGGGTTTCCCCGAATTTATATACAATTCCTTTAGTAGTGCATGGTAGAGTCGGTGACTATTTATTGGGAATAAATCCACTATGCCTTTATAATCTTTAGAAAAACATTACTCTATTTATATTTAGACACAATCTGCTCAAATATGAAGTAAAACTTAGATATAATCCTTTTTCATTCACAAACGTATCGATCCAATTGATGTGACATGAATAACATTACCTAGTATGTGGTTTCATATAGCAAAAGTTTTTTTTGCCCACGCAAGTATTTAATATAATGTATACGTGTAATGAAATGTTTTTCTACATAATTCATTTCATTCATTTAGCATGTGTACTGTATATCAATAGATAATAAACTGCACAATGTCAATTTTTTCGTTGCACTCGGTTCTGTGCAAATAAATAACCTGGCATAACGTAACTTGTCATAGTAAAACAACTTTTACATGTGCATTTACGTTTATGAGTTTATGTAAATAGGTGGCTATGTCTACATAAGTAGTAGAAACACATTTATTAATGACATAACTTATACATGTATAGAAATACGAGTACCTTAACTTTGTGATACATCGCATTTACATTGTCCACATTAAACTTTAATGGAGCAAGTCAAGTACTACTAGTACAAACAACTCCTTCCAAATATCCCTGTGAAGTCAAGTCATTCAAGCATTATAATATCAACTCACATGACTAACAAGACATTCTACTTTCCATTACCATTTTTCAGCGGTAGCTAACTGTAAACATATGACTACATCTGGCCACGTTTATTTATTCCCATCAATTTGCATTATTGATTACAGCCAGGTAGTTCTTATTTATTCAGCTATAGATTACATAATGTCTCTTATTATAAACAAATTACTAGCCATCCTTTCCTTCAATATTTATTAAACAACTATTTCGCATGCTCTATTTATCAAATACACTATTATTGTCCATTAAATGCATACTGTCACTTCTATACTTATACAATAAAGCACCTTTCTTCTTGCATGATAATAAGATCTTGTTTTACTTCCTAACTGTTAAAAATCCAGTCTGGCTGAATGCTAATCATTTCACAAAGACATGCTATGTAACTCAATGTCAGTTTCCTTGAAAAACAAATTCACGTGCCAAGTTAACCTACTCTATAGTAGAAATGCATTGCAAAGAGAACAAGCTCAATCACAAATCACACCCACCTTTTCCTTTCCTCGAGATAAAAATTGCATTCTTTAAATTGAATCGAGTGACTACCTGGGGCTTTCTCTCGGCCTTCTACAAATTATTTCAGCAAACTAGTACCTACCACCAACTCCAAATACTATACACACCCTTGAGAAAGTGCACATTGTACTCAAACAATAAAATTACAAATAAAATACAGTGACCAACCATTATGTACGTTCTTTACTTGTTACGCTTTCCAAACACAAACGTTTGTTGCAGGTAAACCAAATAAATAATATTGGAAAATAAAATATATATTATTACACAAACTATTTAGCTACTACTACACTATACTACTATACTATATAGTAACACGCACATAGTATATCTGTAGCATAGACACAACTACGCCATCCATATAGACTGCTCACTCTCAAAGCAACCACTCTCATCATTCAGCAATTTCTGCTGTACCAAAACCACCTTTTTCGAGGCCGATAAATTCATCCATTTTTGTCAAATTCTTTTGAGCTCCATCCTCAGTTCTACTTTAATATTTTCTGCATTAAAAATTATGCCAAAAATTATGGACAGTTCGTTATAAGTCAAAGAAAGCTAGAAATATCCAAACACGATGCTTTTGAGCAGGGAGCAAGTGTACTATTTGCTTGTCCCAACAGAAAGCAGCAGTAAGCTCACAACTAGCCTAGCTTTGCTACCACAGGGCTCTTCTCTCATCTGATTCAATTCTACAGAGCTACACCAACCAACCTACTACACAACTCACATACTCCAACTCAGCCTATCAACAACCAACGTCATGGCTAACACAACACACAAGTCTCCATTTTATAATCCTCCAAATTCAACTCTGCTTCTAGCCATACTGTACATAACAAACCAATTTCCATTTTCAAATTCCTGGACAGTCTTCATTATTTAGGATCAAGAAATTTTTCCATTGCACACTCTACCTCGAATTATTTTACAAAAAATACAGGTTTTAAATGTATTAGAATGTGGTAACCTTGTCATATGTAAAACGTAGTGGTTTATTAAAATTGCAATGAATCATTTAAACCCAATAGAATGTCCATTAATTCAACGAGACATATGAATCCATTGTCAACCCGAGCTTGAAAGTTTTAATGAATGGGATTCTATTGTCTGTCACTACATAGTCAATTGCCCTAGTATAATATTTCATGTGCACAGCTTGTGTACATAAGATACACATCTATAGAAAAATAAATTGCACTGCCAATCCCAAAATTAGTATATGTGTATACACAATAAAAACATCCTAAATGAATGCATTGTACATAGAGATTTAGTATGAACTTGTCATTTGATTACGCACAGGCTTGTGTGTATAGTTGAGGTATATTTTAGTCCCAGTAGGCTGATACGAGAGAGAAAAGATGGAATTCAAAAAGTCATTAAAGAGCTGAGCATAACATAACGACTTGACCGCTTTATGTTCAGATCCCATGAGATAATCCCTTGGCTGAGTGAAACTACAGAATCACATAACATCGCATAGCCAAACCATTCATCATTATAAATGCTCTTTCCACTTTCCTTCTTCATCCATTCTCTTTGTATTTGTATTCTTTCTATTTCGATTCATTTCTTCTTCCTCTATGTCGTGTCTTTTTATGATTTCAAAACACTTGAATGGGAAAGGAAGATAATAGGTAAAGACAAGACTGTTCTAGTGGTACAACAACATATATATCGAAATATCTGCTCAGGAAGCATACAAGTGCAAATAATATGTACATACATAATAGAACACACAGAGACGAAGATAACAGTGCAAGTTAAAAGAATTCACCCGAACGAAAGCAAAGCCACTTGCAATCAGAATCAGACTATGCTGCAGAAACATGTGTACCATTTATACTATTTATACTAATATATAGTCAAAGTGCACTACAACAAACAATTCCACACGAAAACAACCAAACCAAGTTAAACTGAACCCAAAACCACTATCAAAAGCAATGCCATTTTATCACACTGTAGTATTTACGGTGTATATCCCAACACATCCTATAAAATCATAATTCTTATATAATCTAATGCATTGCCTTCCCGACCGTGCCACTTACTTACTTTACGGCCTACTACTCCTCTCTTTGTGCCATGTGCTCTGACTTCTTAATCGACAAACAACTTCTTCCTTATATTTATGTACTACTCTCCCTTGTTTCTATTGACGGCAACTACCTACTAGCCACGCTATTCACTAATAGCTCTTTACTTTACCTACCTTTTTTTTTACGGCCATTCCCATCCTATATACCTACTACAATATTCATTCCTCATTCAACTACCTACTCCACACAGATAAAACACACATTACACTACTAAACGATCTAGACTTAAACGAATATCATTCAGATTGCGACCATCGCCGAACATAAAATGCAAAAGCTCCAAAAATCGAAATCTCGAACACCATACAATCTATAGAGCATACTCAACTATATCAAATCTTCAGGAACAAATAATAAACCGCATTAGTAACACAAGTCGCAAGATACACAAAGCTACTTCTTGGTAGTTCCTGGAAGAAGTATACAGAAAAGGTTTTGTTTAATTATAAGCACTTATATAATAAATGGACATTAAGATTTTAATTATTATAGTCACAATTAGATACATTTTCTCCATCTTTATAGTCATTTTTAGGACGGGAGATGAAATTAATAGGCAATAAATGAGTGTATGGTATGAAATAAAGAAAAACAATTGGCAAGCCTGAGTAGAAAAACAGAATGAAGTTGGCACATGTAAAAGATGTAGGGACGACAAAAGAGTCGGCAACTGGTGGAAGAGTATTCCGAAATCCCAAATGCTGCACAGTAAACATCCAAGATGCAATTGTGTCATTAAACAGAGTCCAAAAGCGAGTTACTCTTTTCTGGGTGAAACTCGTTTCTCTACTTGTAACAACAATCAATATAGCTATATAATCGTCTGTCTACCCTTTTCCCTATAAAAGAATATAGGTACATGCAATGTCATGTAGTAACTACAAAAGGGGAAGTAAATATGTACACGTATTAAAGAGAGAGAACAGAGTAGTAGAGCATTGTGTGGTCGGTGTTAGTTATTTTGTATCA
Organism: Tomocerus maximus; assembly: GCA_019776445.1. Taxonomy (NCBI): domain Eukaryota; kingdom Metazoa; phylum Arthropoda; class Collembola; order Entomobryomorpha; family Tomoceridae; genus Tomocerus; species Tomocerus maximus. The sequence continues at coordinate 24,406 of JABASH010000163.1, read as the reverse complement.
TCTGGACTTGGGTAAATAGAGCGCGATGGATCCATCCAAAGCCAATGGACCTTCCTTTCTTTACTACTCGAAATCACTTAATCCGTTGAAACGTAAACGTAATAGTAGAGTAGGTAGCCGCTATCTACTACTACACTGGTTTTATATAGAAGTTATGTTGCTATATGTAACAATTTGTATTTTCGACTTGTTGGTCTTGTTTTGCTCCTCATTTCCTTCTCTGTGAGATAGGAGATCTATTAAATCCCGAGTACACATCCATAGATAGGACACTATTGAGTTTGGCAGAGTATACAGCAAAACAACAGAGCAGAGACACATAACGAAGGAAATGGGTAATTTTCAAAGACGGCCAGAAAGACTGAAACATAACTGAAGACCTATGATCACATCATATCGTATAAAATATTATAGTTTTGTAGTATACCTAAATAAGTCTTGATAGCACATAAGAGACGTGTCTTCCAGGAAAGGAACATAAGTATCTTAACTGGCAACTCATGACTGTCAGACAAACCATAGCAAAGCAAAGTTAAAAGAAGGCAGACAAAGTCGACTGACTCATCATGAAAATCAGCCATAAGAACCCATAAGACCAAGTTTTCAACTCTAATACTAACATAAGTCCTCTCTGTTGTAATAATAAGCATAAAGTACCTACAGAGAGTGAGTAGGCTACGCAGATATTATGAGTACAATTACAGTGCCTACCTTAAAGACTTAAAGTGCATTCTGCTCCTATATATTATAGTAATAATAATGACTGTTCTAGTAATAGAGCACCTAATGAGTACCATTTGCTCAAGAGTAGTATTTTCCACCACAGCCTTGTGTAGCTTCATAAGTAGTTATCTACTCAAAGTATGCAGTGAATTGCAAGCAACTATTACATCGTAGTACACAGAGCAAAAGCTGTAGTAATATGATGCATACTATAAACTCAAATCAAGTCACTCAGTCAAGTCGACTCTTGTGTCTGCTGCAATGCGATGAGAACCTACTCTGCAAAATGTAACATGAACCGGATAAATAGAGCCATTACATCAGAGAGTCTGTCCACTCCTATTCCTCAGTCCACTTTATAGTTCAAATAATAATTTCAATACGATGTAGGCACAAAAATGTGCACTACTAAGAACAAAATTTTCTCTGTGCTTCGTGTTTTGAAATGAGTCAAACACTATAGCTACCTACACAGTAAATAGTTAAATGCATGAGATTCTACTCCTTACAAGTCGCTCTATGACTAATACAGTGCAAGTAGGTACAAGGAGTAGCGTTTGCTTCGTCAATACTATTGTAGTGGATACTAAAAGATTCAGTTTTGAGAGATGCATTGCAAAACTCTGTTTTTCTTGTCATAGAATTGTATATATTTAAGTGTCTGTTTCACTCAGCACTATCATCATTGCACGTATATGATTTGTACTTGTGTATGCGTTGGTTTGATAACTAGGTAGATGTAGAATGGCATGATATGCATTCTTATGCGAGTAGAATGGCTCAACATGATGGTTTCAAGGCACTACTACTCCATTTGGTAACATGCACACAATGGATTTTGCTAATAGTAGAAGTGGAGTTAGCCGGAGTTACTTAGGTAGGTAGGTAACTCATTGTTATTGCTTACTTAAGGTAGAATTGCTTGGTTTGGCTCCGCTTAATTTCCCTTTGCCTTCCATCGCATGGTTTGGTTGAGCTTGGCTTCCTTTGCTTGCCATCATAAAAAGTGCAAAGTACAATAGCAGAATGATACGAAGCCTGACTGTGTACGTACGTGGACTACGTACGTATAGAGTATGCAAACTGCTTGTATAAGTAATAAGTAGTTGGTGGTTGAAGGAGTTACGTATGAAAATAGTAAAGGGATGATGGCCATGCTAGTGAGAACATCGAGTAAAATACAATAGGTTCTGAGAACGTGTGTGCTTAGATGAGAATAGAAAAGATAGACTGACAAGACGGACAGGCAATCCTCGACAAGGCAAATTCTAGTTTCGTTTGCTTACGATCTACTCTCTAATAGTCATGCATGGCATGCATGCAAGAAAAACAGTTGAGAAAAGACGCTTTACTCAACTTGAATTCTGAAAGGCGAGACAGAGACAGGCCAAGACTTGACTTGAGACGGAAAAAGCCCAAACATCATATGCAAATAGAAATATGGTGTGTGTGCCTACTTATGCATTATTAGGGAAGACTATTACAGACAAATTCACTCCTTGTGCTCATACTATAATATGTGGGCTAAGTAAGTAAATGGAAACCCTTTTAGCTTATTTAGGTAGTTAGTCGCTTATGCCTTGTGCATATGTTTCATTTTCTTTGCCCTGGCTTCATCATCCAAACAATATGATATGATTGTGTTTGTGACGACTAGTAACACACATGACCTAAAGTCAAGCAACGCAAGCGACTTACATTTGGAAGAAATACATAATAGAACGTATGGGCAGAATTCTAGTGAATTTTACACATACTAAGTACATTAAAACGTATAGAGACACATAGAAACACACGGGTTTCCTTTTCCATTCCTTTTCCTTTGAGCTTTCGTATCACGTTAGCCAACAATTTCGACATGAAGCTTTAGCCGAATGAAACGGAACTACGTAGGTAGGGAAAGAGGATTGAAGTGGTGGTGGTGCTGGTACGTGTACTGTAAGTATAGCAATAATAACAGCAGCATGACAGGGAAGCAGAGCCAAGGCAGCCAAATAAAAAAGAACTCTAGCAAACATACGGAGGAACGTAGACCATTCCACTGAGTAGTACATAATAGATAGTTAGATAGAATTCGTCTCATGTTAGACCAATCTATTTCAATGGATTTCCAAGAGAAGTTGAGCTCAACTCACACACAACGGACAGAACTCGTGGAAACAACGCTAGGAAAGGCTGAAAGGAAAGGAAGGAAAGGCAATGGGGAATGGGAATGCCATGAATTGAATGTCTCCCCATAAGAAACTAGAGAAAGACTCGGAACTTTACTTTGCTATAAGCCAAAGGAAACCGAAGGAGATGATGCCATGCCATGCCACAGACAGAGAGAACCAGCCCAGGAGCTCAACGAGCCACGCCAAGGCAAAGAGAACACAAGACTAAAGCAAATGTACCAAGCTTTATCATCATCATGCGATGCGATATGCGATCCGTCCCTACATAATATCACTACTACACAAATTCAACTCGGTTGCCACAGATAGTCCCTTTACTTTGCCATTCCATGCAATGGGAAATGGGAATAGAGACGACGGAGTCTACTGCGTATGTAGTCCTACTATTCGGGCAACTTTTTCCCGACTCTCTCTCGCACAGAACGTATCTCAACTTCCCTTGGCATCTACCAAATCCATTGCAAGATACTTACTCTGAGGAAAAAGAAAGAACTCACATCAGTTCAACTCACACAATCAGCGATACTCATAGTGAAGGATACGATGCCATGCCATGCCAGCCAAGCAAACAGACGAGACTTGGTTTCCTTGCTTTTGAGACTACAAAAGTACTCGATGAGATGAGAACGGAAAGCTGCAACAGAAACTAGATCGACAGAACAGAATTCTGCTGTGTGCAGTGCAGGAAAAAGAGCCACACACGCGGAGACACAGAATACGGCAGATTTGCTACGGTATTGCAGTACTACTACTAATAATACATACAAAGCATACTATAACTAGGCTATACACAAAACTTAGGTACGTACAGCATGACATGACAAGGGAACTTCAGCCACTACGTTTAGTAAAAACAGTACATAATATACTTTCTTATACTGGGAGTAGTATTTATATAGATTGTTATATCGACCGGGAAGGCAAAACTGGCTCGGGTTGTGAGTTGAGTTCAGTTGAGTTAGCTTCGCCATGCCATGTCTTGGCTAACATTCACATCACATCATTCGACCATAGCATTGCATAGTAGCCGAAAACTGAAAAGAGAACTTTGTAGAGAGAGAGAGACGAAACTAAGGAAAGAAAGTGCCTTTGGTTTAGTTGCCTTTTGCTTTTCCATAGCCTGCGATAGTCTAGATAGGAATACATAAAATAAAGGAAGCCCGTAGACGCAGCAGGCTTTAGTTTGGCAAACTCAAGTGAACTAAGTAGTAGAGGGAAGGAGAGTGGAGTAGAGTGTAGGCCTGAATTGTATGTGATGTGTCTTCTTGTTTTGCTTTGCCCTATTCCATGTGTAAGTTCATTTGATAGCATGAGCCAAAGGGAATCGAGAGCGAAATCCTGGCAAGACTGCTCGATCAACCTGGGCAAACCTTCTTTTTAAACGAACTTTTCATCTCAATCCAGGACTTTGACAGATCTTCACCGGACTTAATATGTCTGCGGATAAATCCCCGTCCCAAAAGGATTCTTCTCTTAATTTTATCACTGTCCTTGCAATTATTTCGACGAATATTCAGCCGTAATGGTCTTTTCTGCCGAGTTACGTCAGAGGCAAGACTGCCCGATCAACCAGCTACTTCTCAGCGAATGCATAAGCTCCCTTTACTACAGTTTGGCCATGCCACGCCATGCCATGCCATGGCAGGCCTTTACCTAACCATACTAACCAAACCATACATACATACAATCCTTTACTTATATATTATACCATTCTCTAACCTAAGTCTCTCTCTATACATTTCCTAAGCTAACTCTCGTTCTATCTCATCGAGTTCAGTTGCTGTTGGCTGTCGTACTCGTCGTTTGTACATGCCATGCCCTTCCACATAATATTTCCCAACTACTTCTCAATTCTATTCTGCCCTGTTCTCTCCTACTACAGATACATACTACACACAAAACTCTATCTTCTCTTCATTCGATGCATGGGGCTATGCAATGCAATGCAATCTAAAGCAAGTTTGCCTCGTTTGCTTTCCTTGCCTTCGTCTTCTTCGTTACGTTACGTTACATTACGTTACTTCCCTCCTCTCCACTATCAAATACTATTTTATACCTTACGTTACGACACACACTAATATACTAATATAGAAAGAAACCGAACCGAAGGAAACCAGACCAACTTGGTCTCATTCTACATCTACCATTCCATTTCAATTCAATCTAAAGCTACATAACCTAATGTAACATAATCATCGAATATAACCTAACATTGTGAAATAATAGAACAAAATACTACTTCATATATAGAGATATGTACATAGTGCAAAATCTTATATATCTACACATACTACAAATATGAACCATTATTATTGCATACACAGAGGAGAGAGAGAAGATAGAAGTGACGTATTAAGCAGTAGATATGTATGATGGAATGGAAGTTATTTGTCTCACTGGAGTTCTATCTGTATGCTAAGATAAAATGAGCTCCGCTTATTGTTATACAATTCACTACTGTTTCTACTGATTGTAGTTCCATTCCTCTAATGTGTCAGGCTATATACTAAAAAGAATATAATTCGCTTTACTGTACATGTAACACACTCGCAAAACGTAGAAAGGCTCCAATGGGAGAATCTTGAAAAAATAACGCAAATCGATACATGCACCCGTTTTCAATCAATTCTCCAATCAATTTCTAATCAGCCTCCCTAACAGAGGCAGCAACTAAATAAAACCGTAGGAAAAGAAGAGAGATAGTCTCGTCTAATCAAATCTAGGTGCTAACCATCAGAAGAGAGGGTTTAATCTAAAAGCAAGTCGCAGCCGGCAGTGAGTCAATTACGGAATAGCATCTACCTTCCCATACGTACAATTCTTGTTTTGGTGCAAGCACATAAATGTGTGCATGTGCAAGAGCGAACATATGATTATAATTATAATAGCAAAGCAATTCGCTTCTGTCTACCTTTACCGACTTGTTTTGACTTGATTTTGCACTCACCTACACTCTTGTAAACAATGGGGAAAAGGAATTGATTTTATTGTCAGTCTGTGAAAACAGAGACCTGACGTGATGAAATCTCCCAGAGGTACACACAAACACATAGAGAGGTCTAATTTGTAGTATTAGAGTTACAGTTACCGTAAATATAGCGTGGCTATGCCTATATCTTGTGTGAGGGTGATAATGTGAGTAGCACGTAGAAATCTAAGTGATGCAACGTAATGTCTTGTGTACGCACCAAATGTAAGGATAAACATCAACATGAGACCATCTATGAAGCTACGCAATTTAAAAGCATTTCATTCCATAACAAACACCATTAGTCTAAATAAATCAGCATGACAAGGAAACCTTAGATAAGTCTTCTACCTATATCCCACGCTAAACACAGCAAGTAATAATTTATATGTAGTAGTCTTTATACAGTTAGAAACGGGGGACAGAGACAGACTTAACTTTTACTCAAGGGTCCTCCTATAAACTAATTCTAATCTTAATGCAAGGTCTGTTAATTTTGAAATACCCTAAAGATAAGTCACGTCACGTTCACATCGTCATCATTCGAATAATATGAGACGTATTTATCTACTGGGCAAATGGATTATTGTGCTTTGGGAACAGTCGTTCATTACAGGGTTTATATTCTATGTCGATATACAGGGCTAGCCATATGTATGTCCCAATGGTCTAGGATCTCTAGCTCCTAAATGGAGACTGCTACGGAAATGGAGTGACTACCATTCGAAAGAGGACAAAATTTGCAACAAACATTTTCATTGAATAATTATTCATTAAATCCACATGCTGTTATTTCGCGATTCGACATAAAATTGCAAGGCATTCACTAACAAGGATTCGAAGCCTTTCTGCAAAACAGCTCATTGTACATCCGAGGATGTTACCATTGAGCCACTGCACCCCTCATATTTATCTAGTGTCTACTAAAATGCAAGGTAGAATTACAATGCGAAGGTAATTTATTATGATGATAGAGTTGGAAGTTGCAAGGTTGCTACTATCACTCCTACCACGTGTTTTGTTTGTGAAAATAACTACCAAATCCTAGTAAGGTAGCAGGCTGGTAAATGGTTATTGTAGTTCAACTTCACCCTAAGGAACTCAGTAGTAATTACAGAATAAAAGGAAAAGCAACTAGCTTTTTGCTTTCGAGTGAGTAGTAACTACACATAAATACAGCCTGACCATATGTTCGACACGAAGGAGAAGAACTCAACCAACAATAACTACGTAGTCCTACTTCTTCGAAGAGCAGAGCCAATCTGATTTTCATACACAACTTTTTTTACTATTTAGCTCACTCGCAAGCAAAAGCTCCCCTAACCAACCTGCAAAAACCTGATCATTGTCATAGTCATTAGTTATAAGTTTCTCGTTTTGTTTTACTATGAGAAAGTTCTATCTAATCGTAGTAAGCAGAGGAAACTGCATTAAATTATATCATACACAAAGAACGCAATAAACAAGGGATGATATATCTACAACAAACCATTTAATCTGAACATTCAGGTAAGTAGGAGTCGCTCAAAATTTCACTTCATTACCATGCGTGCACATACATAGTACAGCACATAAGTACATATCTATGTTGCATTGCACAGACGTTTCACATGCTAACAATCAGCACAAACAACATCCTAACAACAAAAACATGTTTTCTTTGAATATCTCACTCGCTCACATGAAAATACTATGGGAAATACACACTTGGCAATAATAAGTGTAACCTACTGCAATATTATACACTATTAGGAACAAACTCTGTGTATCTATGTGTCTCCACGTACTAGAGCTTATTTTCACGTACATGTGCAACCTCAAAAAACAAATATAACAAAATGTGATTGTCAGAGAGCTTAAGTTAAGTCAAGTCAAATCAAATCAAGCCTCAACTCAATTTTCATGTGATGTGATGTGAGTCAGTTGGAAAGTCACCCGAGTCATCATACCATGTACTCATGTCTGTGCTATGACATGCCAGAATATTTCCTACGCTCATCCTTATGCTAACATAAAACCTATATTTTAAATGTATGCACTATACTGCTGTGTTGGGAGTTTATTAGAGATAACTAGACACTCTGCTTGTTCTGTCTATTAGTTCAGTTAACTTTAGACTGAGTCTTTATCTGCAAATGTGATTGCTTTATATAGTAAACATGTGTAGTATTTGCATTGTACAATCGACTCCAGTGCGCAGCACAATATGCCATAAACCATAGACCATGGAATATGAACATTGAACAAATTTCATGTAGTAATAAATGCCAGAGCTCACTAAGTAGCTTTTCCATACTTGCATTTTTATAAACACTGTCATAACAATTTCTACTACATAGCCAACATATCATTTGCATGTGTAGTATAGATAGCACTACTAAGTATCCCAATCTACGCAATCACAATATCCAATTACGCAATTTTAATCATGTACATTTCCAAGGAGCCTAATGTAATCATTCATGGCACGGCTGGAAAACGGATCAGCTTACAACTATTGATTATTAATTTCATCAAGCTTCAGCTTTACTAGAGTAAATGCAACAATTATAAAACCTATTTTTATAATAGCTCAGTAGTAGCTACTTAAATTGGTGTTCGGTAGTAGTACAGAGGAATTGTCAGTGGAACAGGCTAAGTATTAAAGTATATTTACCTCGATTTTCATATACATAACATTACGTAAGCACAACGACCAGAACGAACAGCATGCTACTATAAATAAGTAAATTGTTAATGACTCTTTTTCCCTGTCCCACTCTATCTCTGCCACACAACAACAGAAGTATTAATTCATTTCGATATGGCATATCCGTTGGTTAGTTGCACTGCATAGGGAAAGTACTAACAGAAATAGTGACACAAAATGTAAATACTACGTAGATACTCGCTCGACTCATGTTAACTTCACCCCAACTCACTGACAATATGTACCCTATGGACTCTAATTTAATTTACGTGCTTACCTCATTCAGAACTACCTAACCCTACGCTAGCTTCTATTTCCAGCACAGTAAAAGGGTATCTTCTACCTTTATGACACAACAATAATAGTATTAAATGCCAAAAAGTCCCTTTTACACTTGCATTTATAGTGTACACTTTAGAAAAGGTAGCTAATGATTTTACTTTATCGTTTGTTTATACACTTACAGTTTCGATAAAAGGGCTAGACTTATTTCCTTAAAATATATATCTGTATGTGTGTGTGAGTCCATAAAAAGTGAAGAACCCCATTTCACGTCATGTAAGTAGTAGCACAACATTAGATAATTACTCGATATGTGTATAGCGTAGTCCGCTGTTATTGCATGTCAACATAAATACTACAAATGTCTCTATAGAATAGTAACCCTGCAGAAAAGCTTTTAAAATTTACTTTACATCACTTAAGCCTTAATGCTTCCCCTCCTTTCTATAAAATACTATCAACTCTTCTGCCAAGAAATCCGCGTCACTTTCCTCGGAAAATAACTCCACTGACTTTACTACTTTAGGTACACAATGCATTTTCTCCTCCCGCTTTACTCAACTACATATGCTTAAGATTTGTATATACCTATATGCTTATATCCTCAGCTTTACCTTTTCCATCCAAGAAAACATAGGTACTCGCCTAAAATACTCTTGGTCCTCTGACTTTATTCGATAAGCTTATCTTAAGTAGCAGTCTTAACTTCACATCGTAAATCTTATCGCATTAATAACATTCAGAGACTATAGAGTCCGGCGGACCATTCTGCGCTCCGTAAATACATCCACAGTATCACACATTATTTTGTCAAAATTAAACTAACTCGTTATCACATAGTGTATTAATGGCACGTGGCTGATAACATTCAATTATCACTAAAAACATTGGCGAACTCGCTTGAATTTATATGAATCTAATTTAGTGTTAATAGAAGAGTGTTGGTACTTACCGCAACATCCGGCGGTGCATAGCTGTTGGAGGGAGAAGAGCCCTGAGGACGATGAGACGGAGAATTGGAAGGAGGACCACTACTACTATTATTCGAATTTGGAGGTGGCAATTGTTGAGACTGACTCGGTGTGGAACGAGGTGATTGTTGTGGGGAGGGGGAGGGAGGTTGATTAGGTTGATGGTTCATTTGCTGTTGAGCCAATGAAGGTGAGGGTGGTGGTGGCGGTGTTGACTTTGGCGGGTGGCCATCAGACCCTGAATTACTTGTCGGTGGTCCGGGAAGGCCAGATGACTCAGGAGCCATGCCCTGTAAACAAAACAATAACAATCATTACATTTAATTTATTTCATTCCTTGCGAATGCAACGATTAAGTCGACACAGATGCACGAAAGGAGTCAGCACAAATTCCCATTAAATTCAGCCATTCATCCATTTACACTAGGGCAAGTATGGCAATATGTATAACAGATGCATTCTTAGTTCATCTCTACCATATCTTGTGCAAAAACAGTCTTTTTGGCACCACTCCTTATCTGCCAACTGCAGATCACACCAAACGAGATCAGATATACCAAACAGAAAAACATGACATTAGATGATTGCATTGTTTCCTGTCATGTCTCCTTTTTCTATATACATTATGCAATGGCAACACTTTAGTTCTATCTATCTTCAACTTACTTTACACACACTAGTAACTATCTCTATAACACTATCGCTACCAAACTAACCTAGGCTAATTATTATGGAAGTGTGAGCTAATTGCATGTATACACTTGTAACAGAAATTCACTCTAATTTTCTATATGCTAGTAACAACCTGAAAATATCTCTAGTAGTTTGTGAAATATTCATTTTGTTATTACAATACAAAGCACTCATTCGTTCCGTACTCTTCCTAAAGTGCAATGTCACTAATAGCCTTTCCATTTGACATAATTAGTTTATAGTAATTTGGAGCAAACGGCTGGGCTTGGATGATGTTCATTTGCTCACTCAGCAAACTCCGCTACTTTCCTTCCTTCAGAGAAAACCATCACTTCTCTCACTTCAATGAACTTAGACTTGTTTACATTTCCCTTGTTTCAGCTAATGTAAAAGCAGTCTGACGAAATTCTCACGTCACATTCCGACTACTACTACTATTCTACAACATACTTTCCTAACACTATCGCCCTACTACAGATATGCTTTATCTTCCCTACCAAACCAAAACCTGTGCGAAAGATACATTCTAAAATGCTTACAAATATTAGTCTTAATGTACCAAAGTTGATGACATGACACGGCAAGGAAACGCAATGATTTAATAGCAAAACATAAAAGACTTGATTAAAAATATCTAGCAACTTGTGAGCTAATGTTTATTATGAAGAAAGCAACTTGCATTTAATGTGACTTAATCGTTTATGCTTTTGTCACATTTTTCATAGTTTATTCTTGTAAAGAAGCTTGCAATCCTTAAACTTTAAAATACGGCATTACATTTTAAATGTATATACTCAATTCTACAGATTGAAGCTTCCTTTGTTATCATTATTGACAAATTGTATGCATAGTATTTAATTCCAATGTTAAAACGGTAAATAAAATCTGCAGAAAGCTCAGTGTATCCTGGATTATTATCAGAGAATAGTGATTATTGTGTTAGTTAGTACATGGGAGCAGTCAGGTATTTGCAAAGTCGTATCTATGCAATTCCCAAGAAGTTTTATGTGGCACTATAAAATGAATTAACAAGACCTTGTCTGGTTTCTCATGATAAATGTGTATTAATTGGCAAGCTCGTTCACTTTCATTCACAGCACTCTCAATGATTTAGTTCAAGTTTTTTTCTATTCCTTAGCATAGATTAGTCGTTGGGCTATATAAGATACGGTGATGTTTCGTATAATTTTTTTATGGTATAACAGAACGGAGTCTTCCCCATGTGCTTCTACTGTAATGAAAAGAAGAAGAGTCGTATCACATGCAATTACATGATTGTTACGTAACATAATGATGCACCATTGAACAATCAACATCACGAATGAAAAATGAAATATTTTACAGTTATCCTTGCATATAACTGCCTTTGTCTGTGCATACATTCGTTTATAACTTGCATACAAGAATTTTCACATCAAACATTTTTGCTGTCATTTATTAACGATAGAGCATTATCTACTCTTCTTTGTAACTCTAAGTTATCCCTCATCATTGCATAGAAACAAGTACATTAAAAGTAGATCCTATATCATACACACTAGTACATAGTCACATTCTCAATTCAAACTGATACGCATCACGAAAAACCTTGTCAAGATGATAACACATTGTACTTTGTCTAGATATTGTACTTGCACTTTGAAGCACACACAATAAAAATATGCTGACTATCTCTCCTTATAAAAATAAAGTAACTTGTTTACGAGACTTTTTATATAAACCTACTGAGTATGTATAATGATATTAAGCAAACAAACATTTATGCTAAGTCAGCAATAAGTGTGTATAGGTATTTATCTCACCTACAGACATTTGCATACACAAAATGCAGTTGAAACTCAATCTATCTGATGTTTACACATGGTACGCATAAGATACTAGTGCCAATGCCACACACTAATGACATGAACCAAATTAACATATGTGTGGAGTGCAGAAAAAGGAATGAATGGGACATTAAAGCCAACTGTTTATAGAAAGGACATCTAATTGCCAACTTGGACTCGTTCACATACAAAAGCCAAAACTAATACAAACTGCCTACTACTTATATACCTACACAGAATATGATAAGGTATCTATATACATTATGAAGAGTAGGTGAAGTTATATAATAAGTGTATATAAATAGTAGTTATTGTGTCAGAGACAAACATGAAGAGTATAATCTGCATTTCCTCTGTGCATTTCAGTTGAAATGTGGAAGTGCATAAATAGTGTGGAATATAGATATCTTTCTATCTATCAGTCTATCCATCTCTATCTGTGTGTGTTATGTAGTGTGTGTGCCTGCCCTACCTCACTTTCGGTTTCATTTCACTTTCTGAATGAAATGGACCAGTCCATTATGCCAATAGTTTAGGTCGGGACGGGATGGATAAAAGTAAACGAGGAAGCTCTTCCTTCTTTCCTTGCATTGCTTGCCATGCCATGCCTTCCGTAACTTAACTTGGCTCGACTTCGTTTCTCGTAAGTAACTAGCAAGTACACGGCTATACATATATGAAAAGAAGAAGAAAGACAAAAATTTCATCTCTGCCTTTCCTTTGCCTACTCACTCAACTGAACTGTAGTTTAGTAGGATCTTATGTATACACTTCCTATTACTCTCCATATACATATAACTATCCTAGCCTTCTCCAACTACAAAACTACAGAGAAACATAGAAAACTCTACAACTCGACTCAAAGTCACAAAAACGGTATTATCTCCACACTATCAACTACTTATATTATGTACTTTTCCGCCTTGTCTTCTTCCTCTTTGCCTCACCTTCAACTCTTCTACTACAAATACTAGCCATCTACTCGGAATACTTTAGTCCTTTCCCACTCCACTCTCAAGTCCCTCTCTTTACTACAATCTTACACTCACACTGCATCTCACATCCCGAAAACGTAAACTCAAAACTCAAACTTAGCACAAAAGAATTGGACTAGACACTATTTACACATAGTATCCACGCTTAGCACTACCTACTTACTACTACAAGTGTCTAACCACCATCCAAACTCCTTTTAGATACCTAATCCTACTAAAATTGCGTCATCACTCCAACTATATATTTACATAACAATGCAACGCTTTTATATCCACATCAATGGAAACCACGTACGATACTTTTCTTTGTCAACATTCCTCCTATTTTCTCAATTCCTACATATGTTTTTACAAACAAGTCAAGGACATGTGCTTTTCATACCAATTATAGTAAATAATGTCATAGGACACGTGCGTCTGTGCATCTGGTCTATTTTTGTAAAGATTGTGATACAAATCATGATTGAATAAAAATAGTATTTAGGTACTATTGTCCAGGATGATTCATACCGATAGAATGATTTGTATTTATTTTATTCTCGGAACTTGCTCTTGACCTTGACTAGACATTCGCTAGCTTTCTTTATGACTTCTAGGTTTTTGACCCAATTTTCTTTCTACGGATATATTACACCGTCAATGTGTATAGAGTTACCAATTATTGGTCTGAGTCTGTAGCAGACGAGTTCATATGCGAGGAAATATGTCATTTTACTACCAAACAAAATCTACTATGAAAAAATGGAATCTCCCATTTGTACACTTACAATGTCTTTCTACTTCTCAATGAAATGATAGCCTCGGCCTAATGATTACCAGAATCTTTCTTCTAAAGATAAAAACTCATGCCTCGTAAAAGCACGTGTTCTCAGGAATTGTAAAACCGTAGTATTTTACTACTCTGTTTTTTACATTCGTGTAGTAGTAATCTTACTTTCCGTTATGCAATGCTAATACGTTCATAACGTGTGTAACTTAATCCATAATCCCACACTACAGGGCATACAGTACATGTACTACTACTGTCTTAGAACTTAGAACGTCCCACTAGAATAGAAAAATTGAGATTGTAACAAGATAGGACTCAGAATTAAATTCTAATGCACTAACCTTCATAATAATTAATGATGGAGATGTAAAATGGAAGTGATATAAAATGTGAGTGTAGGATCTTTAAGTAAAATCACAATAGTAATGAATGAGAAAAATAGTAAGAATAACAGGAAAGTTTGCCCTAGAGGAACTGAGTCAAAGACGTGCAGAGATATAATTTCTGCATAATAATGAAACTTAGACTGCAATACAAATTAGGTACGTGAGTTTATACTCACTACAACAGTAAAGTGATAAAATCTATTCCTATTACAGAATAGTTCGACATTGTACCTACTTGCTACTTACTACAAATTCCGTAGAGAACCCACATGGTTCTTTGCTAGGAAAACTGCCTTTGCATTACACCTGCCTGACCTTACTAACATTGTAACATCAAAGGATTGAAATGTGCATCGGTTGACTTTGCAAACACTCCTTGCACCAGCATATACTATATTCCGTTGACTCACTGACTTTGTACGAGTCAGTTGACTGTGCTACGTGAGCCGTGAGCCAAGTCAACTGAAATGAACTGCAAACTGAATAAAATGAAATGATAGAAGTAAACAGTAGCGTAAAGCAACGTAAACTTATGCAATCCAATGTAAACGTAAAACGCACCTATAATCTAATAAACGGGAACCGTTAGACGATTCGTCCTTGTCAATTAATTTCTGTTTGCAATGCCACTGTTCTCCTAATGCATTTACATTATTTCTCTGGTACAATGCACCTTATATTGGCTTCTCGGTATTTCCATTTTGTCGCTACTAGGAATACACTACACAATTGACCTAAAACTTTACACTCATTCAACGTTTATAATCATTACTATTGACAGTTACACACATCTGCCTTCAAATCAACTATTTATACGCCTACTTACTATAAAAGCTTCACTAATAATTACTTAACTACCCATGCTTTGTGCCTTAATTCTGCCATCAATAATTAAACAGAAGAAAATGAATGAGCGTACAGAGTGTACACATATTATGCATAACATCGCCAGTTATGCATAATGTGTGTATACTGTACACGGCGATGTACAGCCGACAGAATGTCTGAGCCTCTGAGATAATCTCCTTAAGAGATAAGGACGAATTCAGGCAGTGAAGATATTTAGCAAGGGTCTTTTGTTTAAGGGACTACGGTGGTCAGTCAGAGTGCCTTTTTGATGTTAAGGATTTTAAGAGTGCACTAATGGACTTATAATAGGATTATAGATTCTTAGACTCTCCGGCATAACTTTACCTATTTAAATGACGTGCCGTATTAGACACTATTAAATATGCAAAGCGGCTGCTACACAGAAAACAACGTCATTGAATTGACTTGAGCTTGACCGAGGTGACTCAACGTACCTCAAATTTATATGCTCATACATCAAATCACATCAACGTAGACTCTATTAAAATGAACAAAAACAGCCATGAGAAGATTATCAGACTATATACTCAACGCGTATTAAATATATACTGTACTCAAGTGCATTTTCTGTGTCGTGCCGCAAATCAAAGTCACAGTCATTATTGTCGTGCTTCTCACATCCCATCCATTTCCTCTATTCTACCACTTACAATAACTACGAATAAATATACTCTATTAAAAGTATACAATATTTATTATAGAGTAGCTACTGTGATATACTTAGGTACTTATTCCGACTACATAAAAATCTATAGCTGTATATCTATTATTTCTAAACACTATGATTATAGACACTGCCACATGGGATCTTTTGATTCATTCACAAATCTTGATAGTATGCTTTGCTCCTTTTCTTTGTTCACTACTCTAGGTATAAGTATCATGTTATTCTGATTTTCCTACATTACCCACGAAAATATACGAGTTGAAAGATGAAACGTAAACTCAAGTGGAATGGAAATTACATAGCACTGTAGTAAATATCTCTCTCACGCTATTATTATACTAGTTGAGTAAATGTAGCATTTTCCCTTGTAATTCACAGTTGACGCTTTGTAAATAATGAAGGAAGCCACCAAGATCAGTTCATTCCATTGCAATAGTCACTGACTCTGTCCTAAACAACCACGTGCGTCAAAGCGAAGGATTTTCTTACAAAAACATCTTTCTGTGTTTGCTCATTGCAATTTACTGCACACAAATTCCCAGTTATTAGGTAACCCTACTACAAATACATTTCTGTGGCCAAACAAAATCCTACTATGTAGTATTTCGTTCCTCTAATATTCTCTATTTCCGTATGACAAAATACCTACACAACCAGACTTTTCTCATTAACGAACTTGTATACTCAACTGATGGGAGTGACATTCTAAATCCTTCCAGGCCAAACCACTCTTCCTACAGTAATCCCTATTTACACACAGAAGACGTCTGTGCATTCGAGACTATGGCAAAACACAAATCTTACTATTTGTGAATTTCCATTCTCTCTATTCGCAACCCCGTTTGTATATCGTGTCTATCTTCCCGAATTTATTTTACGCACCAATAATACGATAAATTGCCAAAAGTTTAAAACTATACTGGAAAATACAATGTCAAACAACATTCTTACTAATTGTGTACTTGTCCATTCATAAATCATTGCACTCGGTCAAAGTTATCATGTTGAAGTATTTTTTGCTGCGAATTAAAATATTAAGGACGCATTTAAGAAACTGCCCCTGCAATACGTACATTTCTTTCAAATCTCTCCAATTAATTACATTTAGAGTTGACAGTTGACATTTTTAGTAATTTATATGTAGTTGCGAAAATGCCTTATCTTTTCTCTGTAAAACAAGGAATACCAATGTAGTCGAGTAGTACTTAATTATTTTTGGAATGTGCATTCTCCTTGCAGACTCAATCCCGCCGAACAAAAACTCCATAAAGGATATAGGACGCATATACACAGGTTATTATAGGAATAGTAAACAATTTTGGTGGTATAGGCAAGAATGGCTTGCATCACAATAGGCACTAGACACATCATTGTTAGTAGTGCAAGTAAATTCCATTGTCTGGACGAGAGATCAATTCCCTTGATATGTTAATCTAATGTGCACAGTGCAGAAAGACATAATTAAGCTGTATAAACACGAGATGAGATCAGAGATGAGGCGTGGAAGGAAGAAGACAATTAATAGTCCGTTCCATATCATTTATATCCGATATAGATTCACAGCGCTATTAAATATACGAAGTCAGTCTATGATGATAGATTATACTATTAACAATTACACACATATAGGATATAGCAATCTGTTAATTGCTACGATGGACAGTTTCTAAACTTCGGGGCTTTTACTGATATAGTGATAGGAGAATGCAATAATGATAATGTCATATAAAAGCAAGGTAAATATAAATGTCTGTGTAAACATGTGAAGTTGTGAAACAAGGACTAATAAGTACAAAGAGCAAGTTGGATTGCAGTAGTATTAGTAGGATAGGTCGTTGTGAGTGAAACCAGTACGGAGTTAAACTACAATAACACGACGGATAGTCTATGCCTCTCCCTTCTACCGTTTTACGCTCACATTATAACAGGAAGTCCAGGAATGCAACCGGAAATTTTTTCTTGCCAACAACCCAACCTCCCCTGCTCTCAATCTACAATCCTCATGAACCTCATCTCATCTATCCTATCATCAAATAAACTCAAGTCAGTCAGTCAGCAGACTTCTTCCGATTCACTCCATCCACTCTCCTCTTCCACCAAACTTTATGTTTTTCTTTTCCTTCACTTCACTTTGTTCGAGAACTACAAACTTAACAAAGTTCCATGTAATACTACCTACTTTTTCCATTATTTCAGCCACACCAATGTGTCTCTACAATAACACATGCCTATTACACTCTAGCAATACTCTCCAACTACAAATAAATACAATCTAAAAAAGGTAAATAAAAGTCACTCTGCAATATTATGCATAATGCATTATGTGACATGGGTATGTAGACCTCCGTGGTTAAATTGCGTAGTGACTGATTTGCTATCTTCTGTAATGCTGCCAAACCATTCGCATTACCAATATAATGCAAAAACCTGTGCGTTTATTAGGAAGCACGTCTTACTTTTGCCTTCATCCAAATCATCGACTATAGGAATGAGTAGTTATTCAACTTTCCACAAAATCCCATAAGGAATAACAGTAATAAATAATAAATACTTGGACTAGCTCCGATAATGACCGATACTACTTATTACATAATCTACCTCTACTGTTACCGCATAGACTACAACGTAGAAACACAATGGATCTGTACCTACTTTATTCTTTTCAATGTCATAGACCGTACACAAGTACAAAACAGACAGACCATTTGAAACTAACAACAAAAACAGCTGATCCTTACACAACACGTGCACAGTTCATTAAAAGCAGAAAAGGAAAACTTTCTCAATCTGTAACATACATAATGGCAGTGTCTTCCAAGAGTACCTACTTATCTCTACATTCTATCTCTGCCAAAGGGTGTCTCCATTTCTTGCTCCAAGACTTAACCTTTAGCACTTTTAGTCAAATGCATAATCACATAAGGAATATTATATTTTACGCATTGAATTGTGTGAATCCTATGCGTATATTTCCAATGTGATTACAGAGATATGTATCTAAAGAGACAATAATGCATATCCTACTTGGCATATCAACGGATTTTTTGTGAATAAAATGCCGTGCATCTGGTGCCTACTGCATGGGTTGCATTTTGCATCTGATCTTCTACTTCCCTAAACATGTCATAAATCCTAGCAGTCTTGCCCTGTCCTATCCAAAGGAGAGTCGGTGAGCTAGTAGTCCTTAGTTCTATATAGAAGTTGATACGAGAGTGAACTCGGCTGCTTAGAGTCTAACTGAACCCAGTCGACTTGACTCTATTGCCTATTCTACTCTGCTCCATGCAATATTGTGCTCATTCCATTCATGAATTTTTTCACCCGTAAAAAACGGCATGTAAGAGTCCAAGAGCAAAGTCGTTTCTATTGAAAACCAAACCATGTCATGCCAGACACCAAACCTACCGCAATTCTCAGTGTGAGAGTTAAAATGAATGTGTCTGCCTTTGTCATGATGATTCATATTCATAGCGTCGTACATGCAGACCTATCCTTATTTACTCACCTATAGTATGCATGTATCACACCAATGGCTATAGACAGAATATAATCCAAAGAGCATTTTTTATTTTCCTATACCCGGTTATGGAAACATTATTAACTCCTCCAGCTTTAATTTACGATAGAGTATCCTATACACTGTAAACACACAATTTAATCCATACCAGCCAAACCTTTCTATACATCAGTATTTCTGCACAAGTAAATATTGTCTCTATTTATATTGGCGTGTAAACACATGAAGACTTCAGAAACTACTACAAACAGAATTTCCGCCTTCGCATTATTTACCAATTGTCAGAGAAAGATAATTTATGATCTATATTTTGGGTGGATATAGTCAGTTGATGAGGAGTGACAATAATAAATAGGACATACCGGTGCCGGCAGAGGATAATGTGAAGGCGGTTGATTCTCTCCAGGTCTCATCCCAGGTCCCGGACCCGGATATCTTTGAGCAGGATGTGGTGGCGGGTAATGAGGTGACTGAGGAGGAGGTGGCGGGAATGGTTGTTGTTGATGCGGAGGTGCTTGCGGTGGAGGAGGTTGATGGTGCATACTAGGAGGATTGTAATATTGTTGAGGATGTTGTTGTTGGGGAGGGGGGCCTGGTGGTCCGCCTCGAGATCCTCCAGGAGGGGCACCCTGCAAATAAACAAATCCGCATCGTCAATTTTTGTAACCACCATCAGTTTCATTCATTATCTACAAGACATTGCAACTAAAAATTAGCAATCCCGAATTTAATCAGCGATGCTATTCAACCGATTTTTGTAATAACAATCTGTCATTTTATGTCAGGTACTTAAAAATTGGTTTTCCAATTATGGTGGCTGGAGTGAATGAGAAGAATTAAAATATTTATTTACAGAAACATTTGCAGACTAGACATTTGTCTCAATTTACACTTGGATATTGACCTTTAGGTGCTATTGCCATTTTTATTGATAGACAATGTGGAACAAAAGTAGTCTACGGACGTATTTCAACCCTAGATCAATGTACTCTCTCGAATTTAAGTATACTTAACTGTATTCACTGTGTGTGTATTATTAATGTGTATATACATGGTAAGGAGTATCTATAGAGTATCAGCATGTATTCTGGATGCAAAGTACGAGTCTGAAAAATAAGAGAATCCTGGAAGAAGTAGAGTGAACACGAAAACTCCGTCGTCGACGACGTCAACTACGTAAAAGTCACAGTAAAGTAAAGCAAATTCAAGTGAAGTGAAGTCAAAGACTGGCTGTTTAGTCCTTCCATCGCCTTACATTTCTCTGGCTTATTCGAGTGGTAGAGAAAAAAGAGATAAAGGCGAAAAGTTTTTAGAGAGAAAAGCCTCGTGTTGCTTCTACCAACATAAGATATGACTTTACTACACATACTATAATATAACTAGGAGAAACACAAAGTACTACTACTTCTGTGTATACATAGTAGCAATAGCAAGTCAGGCCAGAGACCAGAGGACTATAGTGCATTTATGTCAGGTCGGTAGCACTATGCTAGTAATGTATGTATGTACTCTAGCATTGCATATATATAGGAGTCAAGTCAACGTATCTAAACTCGACTACTAAAGTAAAATGCACATAGACACGGTAGAGTAGCGACTAGAAGAGTACATTACACAGTGCAGTCGACTGACATTCGCAACCAATTCACGAAGCCCTGACATTGACCCTCTTTTTATCTCATTCATACATAACAGCAAATCCACATCTTCCCTTCCTTTTTCACCTACATTACTTTACTCCATGAGATTCCACTGGAATTGACTCTACCCACTCCCGCCGACTCTCGAACATTAACTACTCTATATATTTACAAATCCTCAAACTTCTACTACACATGTCCCTCACACTTTAACTCGCAATGCTTTACATTTTAATACGGACTATACATACTATACTCTTATAGAACTAACTTTGCTGTATCTATATCAATGAAGTAGTTATATATAGAGTGATGGAGCTTTACACTCTACGTGCAAGAATAGCTACATTTCTAACGTTATCAAGTGAATGGATTGTGAGAGACATTAAGTCTAAATCCTACAAACCCATAAAGATATCGTGGCAATCCATGGGAACTCAATGTAGGTGTGTTCTTAACTTCACTCTAAACTATTCATTCTAGATTCCAGCTCAACCGATATTAAATTCCAATGAAAATTCTATAGGCAATTCAACAAAGGCTTTTATACACTTGACATCCTACACGTGTTCAAAGATTTCAACCAGGCTATATCGTGTGATTTAACTTTATCTGGAAAATTTCTCTACCCGAAAGGGTACTCGATGCGAAGAAAAGTCCTGATGCTAAATATTCTGAGGAATGTTTATCATAGTTTATAATTGTTGGTCTTTCCAAAGGGATTTGACAGTTGCTGATTAATTGGGTTCAGATTTGAAGCGTCTCATTATCGCATAATTACTTACTCAATTCGTTAAGGAGCTTTTATACTATGATCGTAGGATTTGATTACTCTACACAATTTGCAGTTGAAATCGAAACAGAAGGAAGGTAATCAAGAAAAGATTTGTCTATTCGACACTTACATGTTCAGGGCAGAACACGAATGGGTTATAGCTACACTGACGTCTTGTGTATAAAGTATCATTAATATTCAAATAAAAATTAGAGCTACTCACGCAACTACGCAATTCATTTGACTTGGGCACAGGAGCAATAAAACGGGCTGAAGCAAACTTAGTAATGAGCAAAGTGCGTTTTTGCATTTCTGAACACTGTACTATGTGTAGCTACTATATCATTCTACACATATAAAACATCGCATCTCGATGAATGAAATTCCAGAATTTGAGGGAAGGAACTTTTGTGATAGTGGCTGGCAAC
Organism: Tomocerus maximus; assembly: GCA_019776445.1. Lineage (NCBI taxonomy): Eukaryota > Metazoa > Arthropoda > Collembola > Entomobryomorpha > Tomoceridae > Tomocerus > Tomocerus maximus. Next base: position 2,033 of record JABASH010000163.1, on the reverse strand, counting down.
TTTCTTGGAGTAAGGACATAAATATCGCATGCAATATTGATTCCCTGTCGTCCTACGATGCGGTCGCGCTATTTCCACCAGTTAAAATCCTGGTTTGCACTTCAGATTTGCAATCTCCACATGTATCTCTGACTCAAATCTCAAAATATGGGACACAAAGGAAAGAGATCTCCTTATATGTAAAAACTACATCTCTGGACGACAACTATATACACGGAGTATAGCATCAAACAAGAAAGCCCAGCTGGACTGCTTTGTTTGGGGTTGGATACCAGCTGACTGATTTACAACCGCAAAAAAGACAAACAAGAAAACGTCATAATCATTTCTAATGGTCTACCACTACTTTTCCTCGACTAAGCATGCAAAACAACGGATTCGTGCTAATTTGCATTTAACTGTGTATACAAATTAGCAAATGTATTTTATTTCCCAGTTTTCCCAGGGATATTTGAAAGAAATTATCAATTTATTGATTTTCATTTCGTCAATAAATTCATTGCACACACCATTTTCAATTTCGCAATATGGTTCTTTAATACTTAGTGTTGATAAATTAGGTTGATCAGACTTTATTAATTTTAAAATTAAGTTATAACTATGTACGTAGTAAAAATGGTCGGAAGGTAGTCAGTCAACTTGGCATAGGAAGTCAACGGATCATGGATGGTTGAAAACATTAGATGATATTAGCAAGTTGTAACAGTTCATGGACATTTCTTTGGGATTTCCAAGAGCATACTCGTAGTCTTACTATTTCTGTAGTAACATAATAGGAAGTGAGGAGAGAAAGTCAAAGGAGCAAAACGATGTCCTGTCAACTGTTCTTTTAGTTAAAGTCAGATGCAGACTTACAGATGTGTCTATTCCTATCGTATATGTGTACGATTATTTGTTACAGAAAGTCGCTTCGCTGCTGTCAAGTGAAGTCAAGCCGTCTATTAGATTCCAAGTGAAACGAAGTGAAAGCTGCTAAATTCTATATATTTTTCCTCCCGAATGGAAAGTACAGTGACTCTTCTAGGAATGATATATCAATATCAGTAAGCATAGCCATACGATGAAATAAAAATGATTTCATTTTAGTTTAACAGAATTTATGAAGAGATCTCTTGAGTTATATAAAATTCCATTTATAAATGAAGCAGAGAATGAGTTGAAGTAAAAAGGAACAATAAGCAAAAGCAAGGTAAGCCAATTGGTAGGGGAATCTATAGAAGTCAGTATGATTGTGCTGACTGTTTTGGGAAGTGGAAAGTTGAGTATAAATTTCAAAGTGGAAATGAGAAAAGGATGTAGTTGTAGTTTGGATGTAGATGAGGGTAGACTGGGAGCTCGAGTCTCGCTGAGTGACTCGTTGGAGAGAAAAGTAAAGTGACGGCTCCCTTTTCCTGGCCAAAGTTACATGGCGGGACGGCTGGGGAGCTCTGTGAAAAGTATATCTTGGTTTAGCTGGAATGACTCTGTGATTATTAATCCCGAAAGGAGAAGGAAAAGGATAAGTCCTGTCGTCCTAACCCTCCGAAAGTCTGACTCAGACTGTTTCTCTCATCACGGAAAACCTTCCATTCCATCCATCTCAACCTCAAACTAAACTGCTTCGGCTTGACTTTCTTTAGGCTTCAGTTCAGCTGATGTGATGTGAACTGATGTGATGTCATGCTATACACTATATCATTACACCATGCACACACCACCCAGTCACCTTATATACATTCATTTACATATGTAACTCAACTTTAAACCTCTATAATATGTAAACCAATCCACATACACGCAATTCCCTATACAATATATTCTTCGCAAAAGTATTTCTCCTATATTTACATATCAACTCACAAGACACATCTTTGCATACAGAAAAACGCACAAGTACCAAAATACATTCTCAATACACATAAAACCTTCCGTACTACATTTCTTACGACTATCACTACTTCTGACAACTCTCATCAAACTTTATCCTATTTTTCAACCAAACGCAACGGACTCGTTTGACTCAACGTTCTTTCCTTTCATCTTTCAATTCTATA
>JABASH010000162.1:0-54327 GCA_019776445.1 Tomocerus maximus | reverse complement strand
AACCCCACGAGTTGTTGTTGTTAGTGACAACAGCAGGAGTTGGTGGAGACGATTCTATCCATAGAACATAAATGTTCAGATAAAATCATTGTCCTGAAACTTCCTGCATGACATGATGTCGATGTCGCTGAAGATAGATTTGGGATTCGGCTTCCATTAAGAACCTATTTTGTTATTCAAAATTCGAAATATTTTTTTTCGTTATCAGGGGAACTGCACCCTTAACGATATAGTTTTGTCTGTAAAAGAAATTCACAGTTTTAAAAGGTTCCTTGGTTTTAAATTAGTAATCTCGTGTTAAAAGACTTATTTATAATAATTTACCTTTTGATTTATGAGGGAAGGAATATTTTTGGAATAGTTATAAAATAATCATATTTAATTTCCAAAGTAATAAGCCTGTAGGCAGGTCGTTACTAGCCGCGTATGCATATTTTATTTAGGCTTGCGGTTACTTTGTCTTGACATACGCTTTTCTATAAAAGGTAGATTCGTATTATTTGTATTCGTATGAAATACTTCATAAGATTACATGATAGCAGCATAAATGTAAATATACTACACCAAAGCTATGCTATTTTGAAATTGCGACGAGTGCATAGAGAAAGTACAAACACGTGAATCGATATTTCCCTCTCTGTTGTCGAGTTGCCCGAAAATCCCTTCATTATCTCCAGGGACGTTTGTGGATCCGACAGAGTTTATTTACTGTATCTGTCCAATCGTCAGAATATCCGTATATGAGCCCCACACACAACGCAACTGCTATTTATGTAGCACTACCGACTGCTACCTACAGTATGTTGAGAAAGTCGCCATACATACCACTTTCTCTTTCCTTACGCTAACTGAGTATAAAGCTTTCACCGACATTTCCTGTGTACTTTTACCAGAATAAAATTTTGGTGTGGCGACAGTTGGGGAAATTTTCATATAGCGAAAGAAAAGAGATTTGTTTGTATGATAAATTTCTCGACATACCGTAAGTAGGAGCTTAGAGCCAGCTCTTGATGTGTATTTCGGTTATAGTTCTAAATACACTTATTTGCAGATAGTCGCTTGTTTATTAGGTAGCTACAGCAAGTCGCTTTGAGAGGAAGGGCAAAAACATGTGCCATTAGCGTTATAGATAAGTACAATAAAATAGGATTTGTGTCTGCGTATCTCCTAACAATAAGTACACATAAATATACGCACTTGTGCTACCAAGCCGAGTCTATTTCTGTGAGAGCGGGTGTGAGATCGTTGAGCTACGTCGGGTAAGTTGGGTTGAGTATGTGAGAGATAATGATGTGATACAATTCCTGCAGGAGAAGTGCTGTCTCGGACGTGGCCTTTGGAAGTAACTCATATGTTCATCGGTGGCACTTTTCACAAAGAGCACGAAGTGAAAGTGCCGACGTCGATAACGCCGTTCGCGGGTCACATGCAGCAGCTCATTATGAACTCTCAACACATTTTCGAAATGATTCGAGTGGGTCAGATTGACAACGTGGAGATGACAGCCAAGTTCGGGAAGACAGCTCCGATCGTGGACAAACCCGTGACTTTCAAGTCCAAGCACACCTTCGTAGGATTACCGCAACTGAAGGCTTACTCACAAACGAATATTTATTTCCAATTCAAAACCCTGGAGCCCGACGGACTGATTATGTACAACGGGGGCAAGAGCCAGGACTTCATCGCCATCGAAATGGTCAAAGGACACTTGCACTACACTTTCGACCTGGGCGACGGACCCTTTAAGCTCAGAGATAATTCCAGACAGCCTTTGAATGACAATCGATGGCACACGGTCACTATCGGAAGACCCAACTCCAAACAGCACACACTCATGGTCGACGAGTCTTTATCTATAACGGCCACTCTTGGTCCTAATCAGAATTTGGATCTCAATGGCATTCTTTACTTGGGTGAGTTGCCTCTGTTTTTTATGAGATTTTCCTTTTGGGACTGTCCACAAACTACGAGGACCGGTAGCCAAAAGTCTGTATGAAGTATGGTTGACATAGACTAAAAGAGTGTTTGTAGGGGTGGTGGGTCAAAAATCGGGGAAAATGCAGCATATAGACGGGAAATCTTGTACATGGAAAGTACTTCTTTAAAATATCTTAATATCATCGTAAATCAAGGGGTTTCCCCATTACATTACTTTTATTAGCTAGTTGAGTAAATAGTTTATTTCGTCTATGGTCCTCAAGATTTTTATGATATTTACATACTATTAGCAGTAACTCGGGTTCAGGGAAAGAGACTGTTGGTCGGATACCTGTAGGTGTTTACAAAGAATGGAAAAATGTTTTACTGTTTCTTTAACCTTTTCTGCCCTTTCCTATTTATTTAACGACACAATTTAAAGACGCAGAAAATGCTACGACAAATGCATTAGAGACATTAGGAGAAAGTAGTCCGTTTGTCATTGGGCACCATTTCCTCTGCTTGGTTTAGGCTTTCTTCTGGAGTCTGGGAGCAGACATGGGCAGGATGACAAAGAAAAACTGTAAAGTTGCATTTTACGAGTGTTCTGTCATAATTTCCTTAGCTTAGCATTTCATCTTACCGCTATGTTACTTTTGCATTACCTCCATTACTCCACTTGCATTGCATTAGTTCAGTTTAGTTCACTCCACCTCAGTTCACTTCATTTATATCAGAACCTACCTCCATCATTCATGAGATATACGGTGCAGTCTGCGACAGAAATGAGCTGTGGGCCATTCATATCTTAAGCATTGAACTGAGCTGAACTTTCATCGTCATGTACGTTTACTATTCTAGCAGCCTCATCATTATCATCCTCCTGACTTTACTTATGCAACATCCCGCTACTTTCACTAAATACTTTCCCTAGCCTCTGCACATTAATACGTATCCTAGAGAGTCCAGCTCCGTTAGTCTGTTCCCAGATAAAGCTATCTGTCTCTATCTACTCCAGAATGGTAGATGTATAGATTATTATATCCAGGATGGACATCTATGTGTACTTTCTCCAGGTCTCATCGTAGACGCAGTAAAGCAGATGAGATGGAGACGGAATGGACTGTTACAGGAGCCCATACACACATTTTGCATTCTCAAGTAGGGACAATAATGCTTAAGGGTTATTATTATTATGCTCACTCCTGCTCTCCCTACTTTATTTTACGCTGCGATCTGTGGCTTGTCCTCTGCTCTAGTTACTCACCCACTCCAAACCTCTTGACTATCTTCTTGGCCACACTACACTGACTTTTCGTCTCTTTTACCTAACATTTACATTTTATTTCCATTCTATATCCGCTATGGTGCTACTACCTGCCTATCTGGAGAAAGCAAACCTTTTCCCTGACCGTGTCTTCTGTTTATGCACATCAGTGAATGACACGACGTGAATTCTATAACTGTACTCCTATGGTTTGTTGTTTTCTTGTGAGGAAGTTGTATCGCTGCTCTTGTAACCAAAGTTTTAACTCAGCACCTGCACATGCTGAAACTCAGTTAAATTGTATCATATTATACCTTTTATTTCCTTATTTAAATAATCTCTAATATTATTATGACATTATTTTGAAAGTTCGTTTTAATAAAAGCAGTAGAAGCAATTAAGGTACATAAAAGTGCACATTGTGTCCACTGAAAATTGTAGAGTAGGTTGAAATTATTATGTAAAATTGCATTTTCTGATGGTACAAAATGAAAACTGCTTTTAATATAGTTTCAATGCAGATTTAATGCGAATATTAAGAGTGCTGGAAGGGGACTTTGGTTGGTTACTATTTGTTCCACCTTATCCCGTGGTAGTTTTGTGAAAAAGGATAAGTGAGAGAGAGAACAAGTCTGTATAGGAGATCAGTAGCAGACTCTGCTGTGGCTCCTGTATTTTCCTCAAAGTACCTCCATTATTCACTGAATTTCTCTGCCGTTACTATCATTACTGATGTCAGTGTACATAACATAAAATGTCTTGAAGTACGTAAGCAGGAGGAGTGGAGGCTGATAAGGAAGCAGATTTCTATTGAAGCCAGCCTAAGAATGGCAGGTCAACTTGGAACGGCGTAGTTTAGAATACCGCGAAAGGGGAGGAGGATGTAGTTGTAGTCCTCACGATTATTGTCACTTTGTTATAGTCGCTACGTGAGCTTTTCTAAATTACAACAAAGGTACATTCCACCTTCTCTCTACATGTCTCCCTCCGTAAACTTGGATGAGCCTTCACTTACTTATTGCTTCATCCGTTTCTTTCCTTGAAGCATCTTCACCACATCCCTAGTCTATACCTTAGTCATGTATATTATTGCTACTTTTACTTTTTTAGAATTTGCTGTCTACGCTTCTGTCTCAAATAAAAACGTTGAATGAGCCACAGTTTACCGTGGTTTTAATTACATTACAGTTTACCGTGAGTTTATTGTCCCGGTTAATATCCTAGGAAGAAGTATGGCACTATTGGGGTTTCAATTTTAGCTGGAGTTTTAAAAGCCCGCCTGGATATTTAAATTAATTACTTTTATCGAAGAATTCCCACGACGAGATAGTTTAAAAAACTCCTGTGACATGCAGGATAATAATTACGTGAGTTTATTTACAGAGCTTTCAGCCCAGTGCAATTGGAATTACTTTGAAGAACTTGGTTGTTTGAGGAGAGTAGGCTCAGAGTAACCACAAGTTGACTGAAATAACTCTGCATGTATACGTAAATAGAGATAAATGCAGGAAAAGGAAATAGGGAAGGAAATGTAGGTAAACGTATGTTTGGAAACTGATCAGAGTGACTGGTATGGTTTATGTATGCAAGTGGGGAAATGTATTTGGTACATACAGGAGTTGTGTAGTGAGTGAGTGTGTTGTTGTTCTATGTGTAATGTAATGTAATCCGTCATGTTGTTGTGTATTTTAGGCGGTGTTCCTGAAAACATGTATGATAATCTACCAAGAGTTCTCCAGTCACGATACGGATTTGTGGGCTGCTTGGCAAGTTTGGATTTGGGGGGTGAGGCCCTTAATCCCACGGCTGATGCTCTTGTTCCATCCAATATGGTTGTAGCCGGATGTGAAGGTAAATACTCCTTTCTCTATCCCAACTTTATACACATAATATACCAATAATCCAAACCTTATAACTTTCCCTTGCAAAACACGCCGTGGTACATGCACTCACCTGTTTTCTCTATGTAGTTATTGCATTTGTGCAGGGTACTCATTTATTGTCTCCTCGTCCTATATAAGTATAATCCCATTTAGTGTACACAAGCAATGATAACGTGCCTATAAATAGTTTCTAGCCCCAGCTATCTTTGTAACTACAGCACGGGGCGCTAGAAACAGTTTATACATGACTTTCGTCATGTAAATCCTTCTTTGGTACATTCCCTGTATGGAACATTTTTCCTTTTCATCCCTAATCTAAAGATTTTGCAATTTGCAAGAATATTTGACATAAGCATCCTATTTTTACGTCTAGTAGTCTCACTGTGTATACAATTTTCCAAATTTCTTTTGAAATTAAAAGCATTTTCTTGGTATAAAATATAACTACGTATTTCGCAATAGTCAGCAATTTTAACAGTTTGAATACATCTGTGTACGCTATCTGTACTTACGACGAAAAGGTGGGTGGTTAGTTTGCAGAGTGAGAAAGGATTACAGAAGAAAAGTGTAAATAAGCAACCTATATAGTAGATATACGGATGTAGTTATAGTTAGGAAAAGTAGGAAGACTATGGATTTACTTTCTCGTGAGACTATCCATAAGGATTGTGTTTGACAAATGCCTTATTGCTAGAAGAATGGAGGAAGGAGAATGTAGGTGCATAGGAAGTGATGTGGTAGTTTAGTTTGATAAGTATGTATGTGGTTTGTTCTTTACATGATGAGTGAAGGTAGGTAGGGAGGGAATGCAGGATGTAATCCGTGTAATATCTCAGGAAGACAAGACTAACAATAAGAACAAGACATTGCAGCTACAGATGACGCACGAATATGGTGGGGAGTATGTTTAACATAGTGACTGGTCGTTCTGGTTACTTATTTCCGACAAGACAGGACATCACATCACCACAAGTCACACTTTCTCCAGCCTAACGATCGAGTCTTGTCTATCTATCTTTTATATAGTCTGCGTACATCTATCTATTAGCATATGAAATAGGCCTTATAGTATTTCTATCCGTGGTGGGTTAGTTTTTGGTGGGAGTTCGCAGGATCGGACTCACTGAGTGACTGAGAATCAGAGTATGCTGATGGCATGCATGGCGATTGTGGAGTTAGCCAAAGGAAGGAAAGCAAAACGAAAGCAAACCGCACCACATAAGGAGGAAGAATAAAGCAAAGTAACGCAAAACATAAATCCTCATAACTATTCTCCTCTTCTCTTGAGACTAAACGTGGAGTCAACCGAAAAAGACAAGACACTCTCTGCTTTCTTATTACATTACATTACGCATTCTTACACTTTCCCCATGCAATTCGTGACCACACAATCCGATTTTATATTTTGCTATACTTTTATAATACTCAGGCATATACCTTACATAATACACTTACTTGGCTGCGGTAGGTATGCACAGCATGCGGCTTATGTACATGTACTTACATCATTACTGCTACATATACTTACATTCGTAGACTTCATGGGGGACTTATTATTAAACCAAAATTCCCTGCTATTTACATCTGCTATGCTCAAATGGAAGGAGCACTCCCTGAAAAGATGCCAAATTTAAGCCAAACGCAAACCACAAAGAACTTAGCGTGAATTTTCCATTTTATTGCGCTGTGCATGGAACTATGGAGAAAGCGGGTAATAGAGGTTAGTGCATAAAGAAAGTGAAACAAGAAAGCTACAAATATATGCATAGTAGATTGAGTGAGGAGATAGCATCTTCCCTCTCTAAGTAATGACAAAAGGGCAAGGCAAATGGTGATAGTACAGACATACATATTTAGTAGACGATAGCTGGAATGAAGTTGGCCAAGAGCAAATCTTTTGTCTTGGGATCAGATTAGACTCCACTGCTCCTTACTCCCTCAACATTAACAAATGAAATAAATGGGCTGTAAAGTAAAGCTCAGATCTATCTCCAGATAAATATGTAAAAGTAGTTAAAATACACAAGCATCATTCTTATCGTCTCTGCAGATGCTAACGAGAGATGTACTTCTGACTCTTGTTCCAACGGAGGACTCTGTGTTGAACAGTGGAGTGGACCCGGGTGCGACTGCGACATGACATCTTACACTGGACCGACTTGTGCCCAAGGTAGTTTTTATTCAGTATTTTCTATTTAATTTTTCACACTTCTATTATCATCTACCTATACCTATACATAACTTTTCAGAATAATATTCTGCACGTACTATAAATATGTTCGGTTTCCTACTGAAAGTAATTGTTTCCATTCTTGTGCGACTATTCTGTCTACTGAAAACACTTCTTAGCTTTTGTCTGAAGACAATGTCTTTCAAAGTCTAGACTTGAATTGTGTTATTGAGTTTCTGTTCAAATTCAAAGTTTACCTGCCATTACTCAATCATTTGTACATCTAGTGGAATGACTATCTGTGTAACATGGAGCTATGCACATAGCGGATGTATAAGTATTTCTAAGTAGGATAGTAGTACACAGTCGAATATGTGTGAGTGGAGGCAGATGTATTATTTATTTGAGTGTGCAAACAGAGTGAGAGGAAAGTGCATTGTATCTGTCGTGCCTATCTTTTGTTTGTAAGAGACAGGAAGACGGACGGACGGAAAGGTTCGTTTATCGAATGAGTGAAGTGATGGAGTGGAACTACAAACCTTGCACCTATTTATAAACCTTAGCCCGCTTTCACTTCCCTCACATTCCAAGTGAAAGCACCATGGTTGGTGTCATTTGGAGAAAGTTCTTATGCGCTACCCAGGTCTAAGCACTCCGTCCGTACTGTTTAGGTATAGACAGATGTCCGTGTGTATTAAAGGAATGAGACAATTATTGTGTCTGTCGATTTTGTGAATAGAAACCAAATGCGAACGCGGGGTTGGTTTATTTAGTAGACACGATTTGTATGTAGGCAGTTACTTTTAAGTTGTTTAAGGGTTAGGTTGGACTATCTGTCCCCATCTGTACGCTATTCACTAGACACATCGACTTTTTGTGTCAGTTTTCTCACAATACGTTCTATTGTATATGTAGTTGCACACATGTATGTATATCTGAATAGTATCCGAGTTGATGCTGAAGGCAAAGGACGTGTTGTGTGATGGAAGTGCATAAGTACACACTTAGTGACAATGCAGAGCTGGAGAAAGTCGGGAGAAAGTTAGTGGGCAGCAGGAGTATGAATATGTAGAGACGGACGGAGTGAGTTTCATTTGGGATGCGAGTGCTTGGTACGATGTTATTGTAGCTGATAGTGTGTGAGAGGAAGGTAAGGATAGTCGGACGGAAGTCTGGGAGAATGGAACGAAAGGCATTGAAATGGAAATGGAAACTAAGGAATACAAAATTGGATTTTGGAGTTTCACTGCTCAGCTTGTCTCTTTTGTGCTGCAGAGTCAATTTCATACGATTTCGGCCCGGGTCGTGGAGTCATCCTGTTCACTTACCCAGAAGAAAGACGTCCAGATACTCGTGGAGATTCTGTCGCCTTTGGCTTCCTAACTGCTGACCCCGATGCTGTTCTACTGCGTATCGATTCGGCCCGCTCTACTGATTACCTCGAAATCGAACTGGTAAAGACTTTTCCCTCTGAACTGACTGCCTCGAACTCAACAGAGTTTTTCCACTCTGTTTCCTTTTCTCCACCAGAGAGAATCGACTGCCTTGACTCAACGACCAGAATTCCACTACTCAAAATGAATTCCAACATTTCCACCAGCTCTCCAGCCCATTTTCTCCATTAGACCAAATCTGAGACACTATAATGCACTATCACTCTATACTTAGAAATAACTAACCCACCAGCTTGTGTCTCATACTCCCATTTATAACCAACTCCAAGCTCCTCTCACAGATACACAAGCACCCTTACCTATAGACAACTTCCCTCTTAACCCGTTTTAGATATACTACTTATCTCCCTAATAACGTAGCAGCCACCTCACCTATACCAAAGTACCTATGTAGTCACACAGCTGATGGTGGAGCTGCTATGCGTATCTCGCAATGTGTAGAGCATTTTTTTCTAAAATGTCATTTCTCGATTGAAATTGGTTGTTCGACAAAAGCTTTCCCACGCTTCCCCATATTTTCCACTAATCTTTCTCAAATATATCATAACATTTTCAATCTAATGATGATGACAAGCTATATTATTATGTCGATCGTTTGTACACTATCACTCTAATGTATATAGCATCGTCATTATGACTTCCTTACCGATTTTTCATGTCAGTGTCTTTTCTCAACTTTCTCTTTTTGTTTCCTGAGACGAAAATCACGAAGATATAAAATACTTAATAATAGTGCGTAGAGACATAGTCTCCTTATAACTTTTTAGCACCATTTTTTGTAGTAGGAGGGAGAGTGTGTGAACACAACTTGGAAATATAATCATTGTGTATTATTTATATGAGCATGGGGATATAAAGATGGAATATGAAATGACGAGGATGCTGAGTGAGTGGAGGAGAGACACTCGATCAAATTCCATTGAAATAAAAAATGAAGGGAGCTGTAAAGAATGACAAGGGTCTGTTTGAAAAATGTAGATGGATGGGAAAGTGAAGGCGTCTTACAACATGGGGACGAAGGAGCACACGATCGGCGAACTAACGAGGAAGGTAAATGATCGCACGTACCACGTGGTGAGGTTTACTCGTTCTGGGCCCAATTCCACGCTTCAGCTGGACAACTGGGACATGCTCACCAGATATCCTATCGGTAATAATAAAATTTATCTTCTTCCTCGGCGAAAAGGAGCAGAGGGCTCGGATATTATGTCCAACACTAACTATTTGCCTCTATAAACATACCGTCGCTTGCCTATATAATAAGTAACTTCAGACCCATATCTATCTGTCGACTGGAAACTGTAAAGATTGGGAATAACTCTGGAAAAGAAAGTGGAATGGGATGTGATGAGATGTGAAATAACTGGAATCCAATTGCCCGATGGAAAGAATCTGGGTGTCATATATTATAAATATGCCGTAAATGCTCTGAAGACAGCCCTCAGGAATATAAAATATATCATTGGGTATAAATATGGTGACCTTAAATATCAAATCACTTAGATTCAAACTCATTGTTGACTCATAGATGTAAATGAATTCTGTAAATGAATTATTTCAGCTCAATGAGGGAACTGAAAAGTTTTAAGTTTGTTGGACACTATATTTAAGGTTATGTATCTGCCCAGTCACCATTTCCCAAAGTTTAGTAAAATGAGTATTGCGTCTGTTCTTCACTGCATATCTAGTCCAGATTATGAACTTTGTATGCACTATTTAATATTTCATCGGTACGAAAACTATTTTAATTGTGTTACGATTGCACACCATTGTTGTGGTCACCTAGAGAGTATTTACGGTTTGCAAATAGTAATTTCACCCACTAGTACTGTTAGAGTGGTGAAAAGCATATAGGAATCTATAATGTGTGTGCATTTATAGGTATTGTATGTATACATATACACGAAGGTGCAGATGAGTTGAGTAGTGTTGAGTCTATCGCAGAGAATCACGGATGAAGTGGGCAGAGAAGAAAGGGTTAGAGTTTGCAGGTAGGATACAAGTGCTGGCTGTGGTTCTGGTGGAAGTCGTGCTGACTGAGTGTAGACAATAGTAACGGAGTGAATTGGATTCGATTGGATATTATTATATGTATCTGTGAAAACCAAGTAGTGACAATAGTCATAGTTTGTAACAGTTCTTGTTCTTCTTTGAGCCGAATTTTATCTATAACTCACGTACCCAAACGTCCCAGTCCCACTAACAGTCTCTGTCACAGATGGGCTATAAATTCAAGCGACGGGTGTGTGTGTCCTTTCAGCCTGTCACAACAAGTTTCTTGGCCCAATTATTGCAACTTTTTTCTTTCTTTCGAATTCCGAGCTGAGTGAATTCATCCTCCTCTCTATAGACATTTCAGCCTCCACCTTTCTCCTCCTACCTATACAACAAACATCTCTCCTATATTTTAAACTCCTCATTTTATATATTTAATCCACTATGTGTATCTAGGCTCAAACGAACCTCTCCAGACTAAAATCATGGCTTGATAAATTCTTTTACTTTCATAACATTCCCATTTTATAGTTCCTATCTTTCACAATAATGTTACCGTCCCTGTGAACGTAACTACAGGGTGATTTTTAATAACGCTTAACTTTCTCTCCCGGCACTTTCACCAGCAGATGTGATTTCAGGGAATTTTTTAGTTTCCGTAGGCAGCACTTGGTGAAAGTCTAAAAGCGTTGTTTAGGAACATCCTGTATTTATGTGCACGTTTCAAGAAAGTTATATTTTGTTGCAATAGCCGGTCATGATGTATTCATGGCCATACAACATTACAAATATGGGATCATAGTGTTTCGTAGTACAGGATATTGAGCTGGTTTTGTTTGATATTGGTGCACTGAATTGAATGGGTTTGATTTGTTCGCAGGGAGCCATGAGTTGTCCATATTCAATGGTCAGTCAGTCATCCATGTTGGTGGCCATTGGAAAGCTACTAAACGTGTCGTCGATCGTCCTTTTCAGGTTCGTTACCCGCCTATACAAACACTCCTCTATGCTCAGTCCTTCCATTCATCAGAAAATCTCTTTCTTTTCCTTCCCTCTTCTGTAACATCATAACTAAATAGAAACTATTTTTTACATTTATTTAACTTGTCCGAGTTTTCTTATAATAAGTACTTCGGACACGCTGAAATCAAATTACTATAATCCTATAGCAATAATGTACAGAAGATTCGAAGAGATATATTGCGTCAAGCAACATTGACCTGTCGTGGATTGGTTTCATACTCTAAGAGAGTTGTAAAGTTATTTGCTATTTTTCCAGGGTGTTTTGTCAGGGATGGCTGTTAATGGGCTGCGACCACTTGATATGGCCACGGAGCGTGATCGTCGTGTCCGCATCATTGGCGATGTTCACCAAATAACTTCCATAGGATCTATTCCGTCGTCTAGTCTCAAAGATGATATTCGCTACATGCAAAAGGTCAGTGCTACATGCTGGAATGACCTAAATATAATAATTCATGAGATTTACTATACATTTCATTGTTGTTGAGCTCTAATTCTCATTTCACAATTCTGTGAGGAAGTCTGGATCTTATGACATTTTGCAAAGTAAAGTATTGTGTATCTAGAACCTAGTAGATCTACTAGATTCTAGATAGTATGTTACTTTTTATTTTGTAAATTAGTGCAGATGAAAGAAAGGTTTTTCTAGCTAGAGTATATAATTTGGCCGTATAAGGTGGTTTTGGCGGGCGATGCGGCGAGGAAGGAATTGTAGCGATGATAAAGAAATGATGTATCGTTTGGTTTTGCACAGACGACGGCATCGGGCACCCCGGGAGTGATGGATGATCTGGTGTACTCGGGAGATCGCGGACAAGGCTGCAACATGGATGACGAAGATGAATGCGTGCCAGTGTTCGACACGGGTAGCGGGGACGACCTGATCACTCCGGTGTACGTCCCCACGACCACGCGCACTCCCTCCACCACGAGCACTCGGCGCTACGGCGGGGCGCAGCGCCCTGGCTCCTCCCACCAAGTCCCATGCGACGACGAAGACTGCGTGCCCGGCTCCGGACTGGGGGCCACGACCGACAGCGACGACATTACGACGATACCCGGTATCCCGGGAGTGTACACCTTCGGTTCTACGAACACCGATCATTCAACTTCAACCTTCTTCCATAGTTCCACGTCTTCGCGGGGAACGACCACTTCCTCCTCCTCCGGTGCGGGCGGGGAGGGCAGCTCACCTCACGTCACCACCGAAGGCAGCTCATCTTCCACGAGGTACCTGCCCGGGACGACGACAATAAATTATCATTCACCGACGCACCGCCAGCAGCCGCCCACGTCCACTCGGCTGACGACCACCGCCTCCCCCACCACCACCACGCGATTCACACCCCCGCCCCCGCCGACGGTCCCACCGGATATTCCCAAAGGCCGTGTCTTTGACTTTGACGGGAATGGATTCACAGGCGGCGGCGGGGCGGGGATGGGGCTGCCCGGGCTCGGCGGTGGACACACGCCCCGCAACGAAACGACAGCTCACGCTGACGCTGGAGACTCGACGCTTATCATAATTATAATTATCGCAGTGCTAATGATCATTATAGTTTCCATTCTCATCATCTTCTTCATGTGCAAGCGAAGGGATGACCCGATTTATAAGATTGAGGACAAGGGCAGATATGAATACGTTCCGTCCACCACTTCCCAGCCTCCTCCTTTCAACGGCCGTGGCGGCCCGCGCAAACCCGGTGTCAAAGAGTGGTACGTGTAGTGCGGACACGTCACGGTGCCATCTCTTTCATCTCTAACATCATCGTCGCTGCTTAACTTTGCCATCTCAACTACAAATATACATACTATATATCTACATATACTACTATGTTACGTAATAGGCATCTTACTCCACTTAGGCTACTAACTACTATACCAACATATTACATGTAGATGGCCAATAACATGTATTCTTTACTAATTAATTGACTACCAGTAGTGCACTATTATGTAAGTCAGGCTCTGCTGCTAGTTTTAATTACTCGCAATACAATCACAGAGTGGGTGGCACAGTGGGGACAGTCAACGAATCAAAGAATAATAATATTGTTATGTATGCTGGATAATATACTATTGTAGTTTGTTGAAGACACTGATACTGCTATCAGACTACGATGGCTGCTCCCTTGCTAACGATATATACGTACTCTTCGGTATTTCTGTGTATAATAAATATATATGTACTTGGACTAACAATGACTACGACTGTGTGAACCCAACCAAGAAACTAACCGAAATCTATTGTCGTGCAATCGAAAATTGCATGTTTGCCAATAATACTGAAGGAAACTACTTGAAACATTCACCGAGAAAACTTCATGATGATTCCAATTGATATTATCCGTAAAATCATTATTGCTACTATTGTTACTATATAGATGTAGCCCAGGATATAAGTTATCCGTTCTGTTCTTGTAAGCGACTACGTAACAATAACGTAAGTTATACCTATCATATAAAATGTAATAAGTTGTACTAGGTACGTATTCTATAAGAGAAACATCCATTATCCTCAAACAATCCATTATAATGTTACTGTTGCCATACTCATGATACATACACGGTCAAGTGTAAGGCTCGTCTAATGTTACTATTGTATATCAGCTGTCTAGAGTAATCTAATAAATAAAATTAATACCTAAGCTAAGTAGGTACATAAAAATATTCTACCTCCATCAGTAAAGTACCATACCATTTAACGTAGTACTTAAGTTATGACTTGAGGAACCGGGTCTACTTCGTAATGTAAGTCTTGGCAATACATCAAATCATGAATCTCATATCTATAGCTTTCGACTGATTTTACTGCAATAACACAAAAATATTTTATCGTTAACTCGTTCAAAATGCTAAATATTGTATCCAGATACGTACATATCTTTGTACTGTGCGTATCTTAAGGGTACATCTAGTTCTAGACTGTAAACATCCTCAGTTTCCTTGTCGTCAGTAGTATTGCCTACTATGCAGGTCTCATTGCAATTCGTAAAATAATGTAATATGTGTCAAAAAGTGTTCTTCATGCAACATTTCTTCGGGAAAAAATTTACAGTTGCAAATACAAAATGTAAGTTTTGATGTAACGCAAATTACACAGCGTTAAATGGTATGTGGTCTTTGTCTAATACTGTAATGTGACCGTAAGAATTATGATAAAATTAATCACGCGTCAAATTTATATGATCTGGGGGACGGACAGGGAGACAGTGCTACACAATATACAATGAATAATTATTAATTACTATGTAGAGCTATATTTCAGATTCCAATGTTTTTTCCACATAATAGAAACCCCTAAATTATTAGCGACCCTGTAATTTTAATTTGTTCATACAAAATTGAAAATTATGAAGTTACACAGTACAGGATGCACTGCACATGTATTTCTAAGTCTTATGTAGGTAACTAATGTTAACAAAAGTCAAAAGTATCCATTCTGTTCCAAAGTGTACTCGTTAAATAAATGACATCATTTGCTACATTTGACTGGAAACAATTTACTATTTAAAATGCTGTGTACAATAACTAAAATTTTAATACGGCAAGAATCTCCAAGTGTTAGCCATACAGAATAGCAAAAACAATTCTAGTTTACTAAATGTGAAATGACATGAGAAGGAAACTGTGAATTTTAATCTGCATCTGCACTACACTAGAGTTACCTACACCTACACTTGTATTGATATATCATTATATTTGTATTTGCCGATTACTACAGGACTAGCTTATTTTTAGAATACAAAACACACGTTTCGTATTGTAATTTACTTGCATTTTGATTCCATTATTAGCGATAAAGGATAAATACTTGTACAGATCCATTACAATCACTATAGTCATTAAATATGTATTAAGACAAACATAGAATAAAAAGTGACTTGATGTAAATGTGATTTGTAGCTTGTGTTTATACTACAATATTACGTATTAGTGTGACAATTCCGTAGTTTTATTATAAATGGGCTACAGCAGGTAATACATTGTAAGTACGATGTGTATGTATGTTTATATTAATAGCCTTTACTGTAACATACGTAGGTGCTAATTAAGTATTCAGTAATTTTTACACAGACCGTTCTTGTTTCACTTTTCACTTGACTCACCTTCATTCAGAATATTCAATGATATTTTCTTATAATCTTACGAGACTATATTAGGAAGATACATAAATACTACTAAGACTTAATATAAGAATAAGTTATGATCATCATACAAGCGAATACTATCAATTTTTGGCTGCTATATGCTAAGATCTGTATAATGTAGGATTTGTTTAGGTAGCGTCTACAGAGACGATAGACAGGTGCTTTTTTAAGTTCAATCGGTATTTACGATTAGGAACTAAGTCAAAGAAATTCTGTAACATATTACTATTAGATGATTTATACATATTATATTATGGAACTATTAACGTTTGTAGTATGTTAGTTAAGATCAGTATAGGACTCTAGTCAAGCCTGTAATATACGAATACTAACATACGTGAGCTGTGAATAAATTGTAATACATAATGAATAACGTGTATTATACTTATCGTTAGTATCTGTATAGCTATATATATTAAATAGTCATTATTTATTACGTGTAAAACAATAATGAAAGGACTAACTGAGTAGATAGCGACATACAAATAAAGAAAGCTAACTTACGTAACAACAGGACATAAGAAAGATAACCACAGATAATTCTAATTGATCAGTGCAACAACTAAAGAAATTCATTTCAAAATTCTAAATTAATTTAGCTATTCGATTTGTGAATTTAACAGTCTAGGACAAACAGACCGGATCGTTATGGAATTGTTGTGTATAAAAATAAATGGATAATCAAAAGAACGATTGCATGCGTATCGAATCATTTCTCAATCTCCCGCTGCAGACAAAGACGATAATCTGCATCAAAGTAACACATCATAGCACGATGACCAAATTAAAGCCAAATTATTACACGGTCGTGTTATGATTGTCAATAAGAATCGCTAACCTCATAAGGACAAATAAATCATCGTTTGCTTTGCATAGTTTGCGAAATAAGGAGTTAATCTGGGGGATTTCATAGTTTCATCTTTACATTGGAAGTTTAAATGCTGGAGATACTTAAGGATTGGTTTGAAATGAACAATTTTAGTTTACTGCAATCTTCAGGCTCTATTCTTAATACATGATTTATGTTTTATGACATTAAGTACATCTTGACTTTGAGCAAAATGTTACCAGTGCAGTAGTAGAATGACAATCACCCCTAGTCCAATATAATCATATTATTTCAAATCAATCCATACTAGATAATTTACTAACCCATCTTCCAACAATAAAATCATTTGCCCCATAAGTAGTAGAATTCGAAATAAAGATTGAGTGAAACACTTGAGGTCGTTAATTTCTAGTAGCATTAAGTAGTGATCATCCGTACCCTCTACCGTAGCATGCCATGTGCCACCAAGCTCCGTATCTACATCTAGGAACCATCGGTACTCGGTACCCCCGTACCGACCATACCATGCGCCACCTAGCTCCACCAGGTATCGGAGGAAGTCTCCGGGATCACCAACCAAAGCACAACCAACGTATAGATTTATATTTGAAATTTCAGAGCATTGCCGTACCAGGTACTGAAAAATTTTCTTTGTTCTCGTTCTCAATAACTATGAAGCATTTTTAATACCGTACCGACCATACCATGTGCCACCTAGCTCCACCAGATATCGGAGGAAGTCTCCGGGATCACCGAGGAAGTCTCCGGGATCACCAACCAAAGCACAACCAACGCATAGATTTATATTTGAAATTTCAGAGCATCGCCGTACCAGGTACTGAAAAATTTTCTTTGTTCTCAATAACTAAGAAGCATTTTTAATATTAATAAGCATACAGGTACCTTTTGGAAACTGGTACTGAAATAAAATATCAACGGTGCTGGGTACGCCTGATCAGAGAATTTTCGAATTTTACTCACTTTGTCTTTGGACTTGCTTGAAGAACAATCGTTTTTCCTCGCTCCTATTCAAGTAACCAGAAAACCTGAAAAAAGTCTGTCGTCCTGATCCTGAGTTGTGGCTACGATTTTCCATTGGGAATTAGAAAATTTTCGTGCGTCCCGTTTGTAAGCTTCCCAACCAAACCAATAATCTCACTTAGGTAAGCTTGATTTTTGCTTTTGATGTTGGATGTTAAAATTGTTGATAATATTTAATGCACTTTACTTTACACAGTTGATCATGTAGTTGTAAAATATTATTCGAGATAATGCGTGAAATTAATTGGTTGACATTCATAATTTTTAGAACCTGCTCTCAGTTTCGGATCCTGTAATTCTGCGCTGCCAATTTTGTGATTCAAGAACTGCGTCTGCTATCTCTGGTAAGTGGTAAGGCTAGTTCATAGTTGTAGTCTTGTCTTGTCACAAACAAAGTAGTGTATGTTAATTTTGCTACGATCATATATTAAGCCTACCTATTGATATTTCCCAATTTCAGATCGTCGCCGACATGTCTCCAAGAAATATAAAACCAACAAATGCTGTGCTGGTGAGAGCAGCCAACCAACTGCAGCAACTCAAAACGAGGATTAACCATAAAAAAGTTTCCGTACATCTTCACCCGCCGCAGTTTTCAGAAGAGGCATTTGAATGGCATCGTACATCTTTGATGACATCGGCTCACTGGGCTCAGCTGAAGAAACCTACGGATTCTGTACTTTGGTATCTGAATTCGCAGCAGGAATACTTCAATCAAGTCAAGGTCGAGGTAACTGGAAAATGCTTTATTGTCGCCCCAGCGCCCCCAGCAAATTCAGAAGCCCCTGTGTGTAACCCAGCAAAATCTGTGGATGAAGATGATGTCACACAGCGCGAAATTCCCACGGAAAGTCTACAAGATCCAGATTCATCCTCCGAAGAGTCAGATGTTCTTCCGGATCCTGACCCCAGGGATCGTCCGGAGTGCGACAGCAGCAGCAGGGCGGTCGCCGCGGCGCCCCCAGCAAATTCAGAAACCTCAGGAACTTCAAGTGAGGATGAAGATGATGACACACAGCCCGAAATTCCCATGGAAGGTCCACAAGATCAAGGTCTATCCTCTGAAGAGTCAGATGATCTTCCGGATCCTGAGTGCGACAGCAGCAGTGAGATTCAGGAAAATCTTCACCAGCCAATAGCAGCGGCGGCTCCAGCAAATTCGGAAACCTCTGCGTGCAGTTCAGGAGATTCAAGTGCGGATGAAGATGATGACACACAGTCCAAAAGTCCGATGGAAGGACTACAAGATCAGGATGCAGCATCCTCCGAAGAGTCAGATGTTCTTCCGGATCCTGATTCCAAGGATCATCCGAAGTGCGACAGAAGGAGCAAGGCGATTCAGGAAAATCTTCACCGACCAATAACTTTTCCGCATGTACTCGACGAGGGCCACGGCGATTTTCTACAGCTCGACTATGAGGAAGATGACATTGATGATTTGATCTTCGACGAGTAATATAATAAATCTTAAATGGAAACCAGAAATGTATACGATAGCCTGTTACTAAACTTTTTCACTTGTAATGTACAGTTAGTCTACTTGACTTAATGCGCTATTGTTCGGTTCGCCGTAATATGAATTTAGTCGTATGATTTATTTAAAGTCAAGTTCCCGATGAATTGTTTTGTATTTATATTTTTGTGTTGATCAATTTTTGAATAGTTACTAATGACATGAATATTCCTGACTGAGTTGTATATAGTAGCTGTAAGATTTTTCAAAAAATCGCGATGCTAATTATTTCATATTTATACTATTATGCTAGGTGTTATTGTATTATTGTGGAAACCAATTGCACTTTTGAATTTCGAATAATACTAATATTATTATGTCTCTCATTTCTCTCATTTCTTGCACTCTCATTTCTAATCATCATATACTTTCATTTTCATCGCAAGTTTATTCTGTACCAAAATGTTTTCATGGCACAAGTATTTCTTCCCACTACCATTTCTGCAAATTAGTACTGCCAACTGTTGGCCATCTGTTGAAAAGGGCTAGATAGTTGAATAGGTCTTAGTTTCATGGGCTGTTGGTTAGCTCTTCCTCCAAAAGAAGCTGCTGGCAATCGGAAATTTAAACGACCACCATACGTACCGTCAACTAGCTCTTTAGCTCCTGCTCGTGGTTTTGGATCATGCTTTTCCCACGGACAGAACATTTTTATAATTTAAATAAAGCCTTCGTTTACCAAGTTAACGTGACACCAGATAAACTGGATGTTTTTGTATGGTCGTATCGTTATTTCAGTAGGATTCATTTCAAAGAATCGTAATCTGCATACTGAAAGCAATCGTAGGAGTAGAGAAGTTAAGGTACTCCGCCAATTTATTCAACTAATCTTATCCACACCAACAGAGAATCCTGAAAGAAAATTCTTATTTTTATACAAACGACATTTCTGTTGTTTCCGTGGGCTGGTAGGTAGATTTACTATAAAAAATTTCAAGAACTCTCCTACCTGTTTTCCAATTATATATTATCAATCCACCAAACCATCCACCAAACCATTATTTGAGAAGTATGCATATTATTGGTAATATCTAACTAATTACAGGGAAGATTGACATGAAAAATGGGCTTAAGAATAGAAGTTGTGTATAATGAGCATGAAGTGTTGCAAGGTAAAGTCAAATTACAAGTTGAAATAGGCACTTAGCAAAATAAACATTATAATTCGTGTTATAATACCCGACCCTGGCTCAGCTACATAATTCTTGGTGTGTCTCTTATAACTTTGCATCTCTAAATAGGTATGCTTCATTATTATTCTATAGCAGAAGGTATAAATTGCCTAATCCATGAGATAAATATGATTTGGTATGATAAATAGCAGTCAAGAGTAGGCGCAGTCAGGGGATTCGCAGTGTAAAGTGCTAAATGGCCAGAAAAAAGAGAATTTTTATTCGTTGGTTTGTTTGAAAGGAAACTGGTTTTTCGTCGAGAAAGAAAAATGGAAGTGAATATGGGAAGGCGACTGAAATCTGTGTGTTCGCGAATAAGGCAAAATGTTTTAGGTAGGTTGGGTGATTTTGGTGTGATGTTGCTTGAATTATTGGACTGTTAAATTCACAGTGACTTGACTGATCCTTCCATGAAAGATTTTTGCATTGTTCGCTATCTCACATCCGACTCGTAAAACGGGAATGTGATCAAGATAGCAGAATGAATGAAGAAAGCATTCGTGAATTCAATTAAAGGGGAAACGACGAAACGATTCCGACGCAGAAGGGAAAACCTGTGTAGATATTTTATCGGGCTCTTTCCTTCTTAACATTGGTGTCATTGGTGAAGCTTTACATTGCAAATCAGATAGGCCAAGCATGCCAAAGCAATAAACTTTGAGCATCAAACGGGACTTGTGCGATGTGCTCTTTGCGACTAAGTTGTAGATCAGTGTCAACGCATTGAAAAGGGGCAGGGTTCAAAATATATTTTAATATTCTTTTCACTTAGGCACAGATCACCGAACTCCATGCACCGTTGAAAAGAGAAACAAAATAATTACCTGAGTGTTTATTGCCCATTTAATGCTACATTAGCAGACAGCTTCAAACGGCAAATCTGACTCATGGATCGCTCTACTTACTCTACTGACAGAATCACGCCATAATAATTCCTTATGGTCTATTTGCTATCGGATCAATCGACAGATATTGATTGTATTCATCACTTAGTAGGACAATGATTAAAAGCTAAGATCATAAACAGCATTGCTAAATGAAATCCCTCAATCCCAATGCGATCACTATTAGTCATCACTTAAACTTAAATGACAAACAAGTTAATTCATCATTTACCATTCAGCCGTTCTACTTCTTAGGTTGTCTTCTACTCCATGATGTCACAGCTAAATATATATTGGTGCCAAAAGGATTGAATTGACATCCAAAGGACAAACTGTCAACATTTACTTAATTTGTCTGCAAGGGTCAGCAGGTCAAGCGAATTACATCTGCCCATTTGATCCAAAGTGATATGCATTTGATAATGTACATACTACTTAATGCTCAGAAGATAATAAATCAAAACTTTATTATATATCACAAGTTCTGTCATGAATTTTGAAGAATTGAATGCATTATGCAATAAATTGTGTATTAGCAATCTAGTTATCATTTTCTATATCGTGTCGAATTGAATACTGTATTTGTACTGCATTGCAGAGTGTGTATAGTAGGTAGTGTAGGAATGATTCTGACTTGTCATGATGGCAATTGCTACAGTTTAGATACAGAAATTGACAGTTGGCGTGACATGAAATACTTCCTTTCTTTAGGGTTACGTCTGTCTGTTCGGTAGAATTATACGTTGCTGAGTTTAGAGTTGTCGATTGTATTGACTGAATGTACTTTGTAATGTAGCACAATTATTTGGAGTTAGTAGGAGTGTCTTTAATCGTTGATATAAACCAACTTACACACTTATACGGTAGAGTGCATAAGAAAAAGTGATGGACTAAAGCATAACTAACAATAAATAAACGAAATAGAAGTCTGTATTACATTCTTCCTCAGTTGTCATTAAAATAAATGAGACTCATGCAGCTCAACTTATTTTAATTTGTGTAGGATGGGATGAAATAGGGATAACGTGGAATAATGAAGGGATGAGTGAGTCACATATAATAAGCCACTTCAAACACTGTCCTACAGCACATGACATGCGTACATGCAATAGAGCTGCACAGATGCTAGGCTGTCTTGGTGTAAACTATTAAGTTTAATGGAAATAGAGAGCCTTTGATGAAGAGGGTTTAGTGCTGAATAAGGATGACATGAGATAGTAAATAACACATTGTAACAATTTGAGATACATTCATTAGCTCTTAACCATTAAACTTGGATTATTATTCTCATTAATGCTATTACACGCTGCAGAGTTATGCTATACCCATCACTATGCTTACTACGATTGTAATGGTCGCATTGAATGTATCTATACAAAAGGAACTGGACTGGAATAGTAAATGGCTAGAAAGCCCTGGAAAGACAGAACTGGACTGTTGGCAGTTCCAGTTGGCTGGCTTTAATATTTAGTCAGTTGATATACTGACAAACGGACAGGATGTATATATAATTTACTATTGTACATAGCCCAAGTACACACAACTTACTAATGGGCATTTCTATAATAATCTGTTAGATGCATCTGCTCCCACTCATAACAAGCGTAAAATTGCAAATAATATTTGCAGTGTGCTAAATGCTAATGAATCCTAATCTTGTATGTATTTGTACTACCTAACTCAAGTACGTAGTTCGTTATTTGAACAAAAAGAATTAGCAAGTTATACAATTCCAATAGGAAAACGTCTAAAACGTTGGAAAATGGCAAATCCCCAACAACGGAAAAGAGCAAAGTAGAAAAACGTCCAAAAAGTCCATGGCATGGTTGGTGTGAAGCCACCCATGACCTCCTTGAACATTACGATTGTGTAGCAGAGTGAATACCCGACAATCCAAGCAAGTATCTCCTATACACAAACAGGACTTACTATTAAAGCCTTTATAGAGTGCAACCTTCCCTCCCTCCCTCCTCTCTTGTTTCGTCTACTAATAAATTCACCCTGTGCTGAAGCGCTACATTTTTTGTACACGATCCCGATTTCCGACTGGCAAAAGTCGCATCTGCAAGACAACTCGAGTTTTTGCAATGCTAATTCAACTCTCACTGTGACTGTGACCCTCTTTGTTTGTTGCGTCACTACAGCCAGCTAAACTTACGTATTCTTCCCCAATTTCTATACAAATATATCTACGTGATATAGATATAGCAGCTATACGACCTAAGAAGGTTCAAAATGTTGGAGCGACTTTTATGACAATATATTCACAAAGATACTTTTATTTACAATGTAGTACCTAGTAGAAGGTATCTGAAGTGTCTATATACTTGCGCATTACAATATGCATACCCACTTGGGGTTAGGCATGTCAGAAAGTCAAGACTCAAAGCATTTGATCTTCTTGTATAGAAAACAGCATTTCAACAAGTTCTGTGAGGAACCCAAAGAAAGGTTTTGGAGAATTACTGGCGTGAACTTCAATTGTTAGTAACTAACAAACTTTTCTCACATATAGCAAGTAGGCAGCAACATCCTTTGGCATCTAAGGAACATTAAAATTTGTTTAGGCATCCCAGCACTATGGCATGTATAATCTCTGCATACTTTATGCCTTGCTTGGACTCAAACCCTGAAACTACTTTGTTGAAGCGTGCATTGTTGTCGAAATTCTTTTGGTCCTATGAGATATGACAGACTCTTTAGTCTTCGCTCTGTACACTGGATAGAGCACGGCTGAATGCTGACTCTTATCTTTCCACTTTTAACAATCAAGAGTCTAGGAGTCACGTATTTTATTGTACATTTTGGTCTTGTAAAGTGGCTTGGCTTAACATCCTCCATTAGACACAGTCTGCAATGCATAGAAGAATGTTACATGCAACAATAGGCGAAACAGCAGACGCAGTTTGAGTAGGCACTTAATCTTTATTCATTCTATAGTTAGTGTGAAAAGATAAATATAGTTTATGAGCAATTTGGTTTAAGCTTGATGTTGTAATCTCGTGAGGCTAATCTACTGCGCTTAGGATTTCATTTAAAATCATTCCCTCATTTGCATGCACACAATAACTTCTGCATACCCCACCTTATACCAAATACATCATACAAGTAGTGTACCTGGTGTTAATTATAGGGGTAATCTCGTAATTGCAAGTTTGTATATATTATATCAAAAATGAACAATTATGCCAGTTAAGTAAGCTACCTGAATTATTATGGACCATAATAAGTAGCTTACATGACTTGATTTTACACTTTGTTCTGGGTACAATATATACAGCGATAGTAACTATACCTGTACATGTGTTTAGTCAGGTATAGTAACTGACATTCGCAACTCAAATGTTCTATTAATATAAATTGCTTTCCGTGACAGGAATTACAGCTAAGATTAGCTAATTTGCTTGAGTCGAAATTACAATTGCAAATAAACATGTGCAAAAGGGCATGCACACACGTGCTGTACATGACAAATGATAAAATTGCAATATTCTGGAGGTAAGTTCAAAGGAAAGAGTCTAAGAAAAGCCAACTGTCATTTCAGTCTGAGAGACGATGTCGATAGGAAAATGCCGGCCGGCAAGTTGCAGCATGTTGCATGGCACAAGCCCCCGTATTTCCCTTTGCCCTTCAAAACACTCAGACGGGTGAAATTGAAATTCAACTGCAAACAGAACTTGTTACTTGATATGCATATATGTAGTACATCCATTGCTATACAAATTTCTTGTACCCGTCATCGCTCCATATTATTCTGTACACTTTTTGTATAGAAGCTGTTTGCTCTGTCCCTGTGTCGTAGGAGTAAGAAATATTAAGCTCGTGCTAACAAAATAATCTGAGAGAGATTGCTGTACGTAGCTTAAGGCTAAACTTCGGTGAAGTCAACGTTCCTTATAATACGTAGCAGTCTACTCCCACATAATGTACACGAGTAAATCCAGTCATACCCTATTTACTCATACAAACTACTACACTATAACTCAGATAGTACGGAGGTATGCGAGTCAACCAGGAGATGCAACATCCTCCCCGCATCAGTAAATATACTTCTATACTAAGTATACAGAAATACTAGTTGAATGACTTGCTCTCTTACTATTTGCTACTTACTACGTTGTTATGATTAAAACACCTTTACACGATACATCTAAATAATAATATTGAAAGCATAATATTATGCAATATGTTATTTTATGGCACTATGGCACAGATATATCTAGTATTGCCTATGCCGACTTTAAATGTTGTGTATAGGAAAGTACAAAATATCAGGTTCATCTAAGCTCCAGTGGTATTGCTTTACAAGTTGAGCAAGACAAGATCAGAAAGACAATCAGAACGTCTAAGTCCTTAAGCTGTATTCTAATCCGCTGTGAAGGTAGTGCCTTAACTAACCGGTATGTTGTAATGAAGCACGAGGATGTAGTGATGATGTGATGAGATGACTCACCATAGACTACATATATATGGAGATTCGTCGTATAACTCCAATGAATGGTATATGCGTATGACTGCAAACCAATGTGACTATGACTGTGCTCTTCGCGTTGGTCTTGAGTTCATGAGTACAATGATATCTGCCTACACTGTATACTGAAATGCATTCATAAAAGTCCACTGCAATCTCAGCCAATAGTAAACATACACATGGCATCTACTACGTTAAGAAGTTCCCTTTAAATTCAATTTCGTACTCTAGAAATTGTCTTAGGGAATTTCTTATCCCTGATTTGCTCTATTTCATGACACTGGGCTTACTAAACCTTGTTCTGCCATGCAATGGTAACTTGCAGCAAAAATACAAATCCCACTCTCAGCCTTTAAATAACCATGCACAATAACATTAGATCGCATGCTTAAAAGTAAAGCTTTAACTCCTAAGACTCTCCTCTCTACTCAACAGCAACAACATTTGCTTATCTTGTTTGTGTCAGTTCCAACCTTTGCGTCTACACAAACATTATTAAAATTTAATCAGCTCATTCCAGTCGATTTCTTGAGTATAAAATATATCAGTTCTCAACTCACATTTTCTGTAAGGACACCGTTGGTCACGAAGCAACATTCATTCTCGTGGTGAGCGAATTTTATTTTCATATTGCGATCTTTACTCTTTTGCATTTACTTATTCAAGGTTCATAGAATTTTCTGTTAAGTATTGACCAACACAAAATTTTTATTGCAGTCACTAGTTTTGTATAGTGTGTGTTGAAATCAAAAGATAATTAGCCCTAAGCTGTCCCGCACCAGCATCCCACAACAATAGAGTCCCACACAGAGTATCACAGAACACGAAGGACCGGACTTAGCCTATAGCAAATAAATAGAGATGCATAACAAATAGCATTTGTATGTAGTAGCCGAGTATAGAGGTGTGGATATGGCTTTGTAGTTGCCTTTGCCTGGAAGAGATTCACTCTCCGCCTACAGAGAGCGATTCCCATTCCATCTGCATCTGTCTATCTACCCTAGCGTTCTAACCAAAGTAGCAACTGTGCTGAAGACTAGGCAAGGAAAAGGCTGTGCCACAATTACCTATTCCACGCTCTGTCTGTGCACTCTCGACTCAGCTTAGGCATTAGAGCTGTGTGCAGCAAAAGTTCTACTATTTTATTCCATCGGTGAGCATACGCTAGCCAAAAGGAACTAAACCACACAAGTTCAAGTAAAATCTGAGGAGCTAACCTTGCCTTGCCTCCAGCTCCGACCAAAGCACATAGACGGCCAGGGATTATAGTGCAAGAGATACACAGTGCCGTATAGAACATTAATTCTTCCCTTGAACACCAGCATCCATTTACCCGATTTTGTCTGGAGAGGAACTATAGTATTGGTTAGCACTTAGCATTATACACGAAAAACGTATATTATTTTTTTCAGAGTCCATCCAGTACATTCCATTCGTTCACACAGTTTTAGACGAAGAGACTTGCTGGCCCTACTCCAATCTGTCTGCTCTGACCATTAGGAGGAAGAACCCGAAGAATTGCTCTATTTCTGCGGTCTCACTACCCTCTCTCTCTCCGTATTCCACTACAGCCCACTATTTCCTGTCTCTCTCCTTCTGAAACATTAAATTAAATTCATAGCGAAACACGTCGCAGTTTTTTCTGCTCAAAAGTTTCGTCTGCCTTTAATCGTCCTCGCTGTCGTGTTCCTATTCTCGTCGTAGTAGAAGGATTCAACGGAGCCTGACGTCAAAATGCCTGGTGAGTTTACCATTAACTTAAGTTCTATTCAGCTCAATGCTCAATTCTTGATTCTCTATTTAGCCAAGTCAAGTATAGCCGTATGTAGAGGTATTTTAGATAGCGATATATGTTGGTAGGTACTTTCTATCTCTATTCATGCCTGGGCTGACTACACACAGAAAAAACATTAATTTATCTCCAAGAATATCTAGAGCACTTATATCAATCCTCACTTACATAACTAACGAAATGCTCATATTAAATAGGGCTGTCTACCAAACATATTCCTCGTATGTATATCAGGAGCTGAATAGTGCCAGCATATTGCGAATGGAAATGCATGCAGTGAGATTATTAGGGATCTCCGTGTATAGTATTAAATACACGTAAGTACTATTATTTGACTAAGGGCTATAATTTAGGAGAGGCAGCCGGTGCGGTGTAATGTGGTGTGGTTTGTTGCATACTTTTTAGATTCGCAAAGAGCGAAACGATAAAGTCTCTTCCAGTCCAGTAAAAGACCATAAGTAACACAAAGTAAATGTAGAGAGAAGAGTTGTCGAGACGAAGACGACCGACTTGGCTAAATGCACTGACTGGTTGACTTGACTCTCAGCCTGACGATCACTTCAGTCCTCACTTTATACGACTTTGTGTTCCTTTGCGTTACGTTACACTACATTACATTCACAGCTTCTCCATTTTTTTAATGGTCTAATCTATTCTCTGCCTACTCCAGCTAACCATAGCATCAGAGACTAATCCTTAGCAAACGAAAATAAATATGTGACACGCTAAAACTAAATATTGTACATTATCTATTGGAAGTACAAATGTATGCTAAGAATTTATTTAGTAAACCCTGTTTTGCTATCTGCAGCCAAAACGAGAATTTTCTGCTGCAGACCAGTACAATACTCAGTTTTTGGATCGAGCAAAAAGAGGGATAAAAAGTCATGCTTTTCGTGAAGATATTATTATTGTTTATTACAGTGGAAACGCTTGTGTAAATATTGAATGTATGTTTGTAGTTAAGGTCAGGTCAGTTATACCTACTTCTGGATAGCTTTTTCTGTTGTGATGAGCATGTTTCTGTATTCCGTGACGTGGATATGGCTTGGCAGCCAGAACTACTTAATCCATTTGGACTTACTAACTATTCTTATCGACATCGACGGAGTGACATTCTATCCTACAACTTTTCTATGAACTTACATTCACCACAATGTATATGCGACTACCACAGTCGCAGTTGTTCCGTACAAAACTTTTTGTGGTTTTGCTGTAGGCTCATGTCTGGCTATTCTTTCGCTGTCAGACTCTGACTTTTTAAGTATTTCAACGAAATACATACATTATCAAAGGAGGAGTGAGTATTTTCCTATTTGACTATATCAGATAAAGTCGTGTCTTGTCTGTTTTAAAGAATTTTTTTATTACTGTACTAGAATCTGGATTTGCAGAACTTCATGCAAATACCTAATTGAAATGCTCGTGTCTGACTTACTTGATTAATCATAAAAATGCATAATGCATATTCCACACCGGCAGTAATGTAAGGATAGTGAATTATGCTGATAATAGTTGGAGATTGGTGTGTGACCTGACATACCAGTATTTACTAGTGAGCACTAAGAAAATGTATGTTATCAATGGGACGTATCTACAAACTGGCTATTTATTTATCTCTGTACAGTTAAGATAGAAAGACAGTTCAATCAACTGCATTAAAATCGTATGCTTACAAGTACGTAGCATAAATTGCTTACATAGAGCAAGGTTAATATTTTCAAAAGCCAAACCTTAGAATTACTCTATAGGACATTATTGTTAGTGTTATGATAGCAGTGTCGGTTGTGGTGTAAAGGGCAATGAATGCATTAAGACAGCCTTTATATTCTGAAAATGTAATCTGTCAGAGAAACCAAAGCGAATTTATGTCCTATACCCTGCTATGCATGTATTAATGGCTGTTCTGTCTTCATGTGGGATGCAAAGTTCTTTTGGTACATCAAGTGCATAGAGCTGCCTAAAAATAAATTGCAGACTGAACACTGTACACGTACGTGAATCTAAACTGTACGTATTACTGCCAAGCAGGCATATGTACAATTGGTTTAGATTGCAATTTTGCATCGCACTCCACAGATGCATTCAGTTGGCAGAAAAAATATTGCACAGTTGCAAATATGCATAATATATGCTATAGATAAGCACGTAGTAAAAATGGTCATGTTATAAGTGACAATAATAAACTTAGTGTTACAGAGCAATATACTTAAATAGGTCGTTGTCTTGTCGGTACACTCACTCACATGTACAGGGCTAATAAATAATTGAAAACTAGATCATCTCAACTAGTGGAGTAGTCAATTCATGTCAGTATTTTATGAGAAATTGTCATTTAGGTTAAATTAACTTAATCATATTGACTGGGTTGACATTTTGACGTAGTCGACATATAGTTCATTAATTTGATTCAATGAATTTATTTACGACACCCAATCAAAGCGGTTGTGCCTTATTGGCTGACAATGAAATGTGTTTCATGACACATTTTGCAGTTGAAACAGGCTGCTGAATGAAAACTGCATTTGATTTGTGGAAGGAAAGAGTGCATTTACTTATAATTACAATGTAGTGCAAGAAGATGCAAGTATAGATTGATAAGTGGGTATGCAGAGCAGGCCGCCGGCCGGCCGGTGGAAACTACACTCCCACACAGTCAGTGTCGATAGTACACAGAGATACGATACAAGTTTAGCTCCATTCCTGCCGCCGGCAAAAAGTGCATCACATTGTCTGTGATTAGCTCACCTATACTTTAAGTAGGTGCAACTCTGCCAGTGCAATTACACTCATATTTACTTATAAGGCATATACATTCAATTTATGAACAACTACATCAGAAATCAACTTAATTTTTTGCCTGCTTGATGAATCATCGTCATTTCATCCCACATACTTGCAATACCTTCGTAGTCACTTGCCTAGGCTCTGATGTAAACGCCTACTCCATGCACTTACTACTACGATACACTAGTATGCTGACTAAGGTGTACTGGAAGAGCTTCCATCTCCGCTGTAAAACTACATGCTTACCTCGTAGAAAAATGAAATGGAGATAGGTACATCCTAGAAACGTTACTAGTTGTCTATGTCAAATATGTAATTGGTATGTATAAGCAGTCAAGCTGCAACACAATTTTTTATTT
Organism: Tomocerus maximus; assembly: GCA_019776445.1. NCBI lineage: Eukaryota > Metazoa > Arthropoda > Collembola > Entomobryomorpha > Tomoceridae > Tomocerus > Tomocerus maximus. Next base: position 23,619 of record JABASH010000162.1, on the reverse strand, counting down.
GCGAAGAGTAAACTGCATGTACGTATAAGTCGATAATCCCTGCAGTTGTAGTAGCTGCAGTGCAAAACGTTCGCTTGTCATGCCTTACAATAGAACAATAAGAATTTAGTGCACTTTAAATATAGGATTATAGGATGAATTCCTGAGGTTATGCGAATTTGTGTGGATACAATGAACTGCACTTGCAGTGTTGTCAAATACTCCATTACATACTCAATATGACTCCAAACCTTTTTCACTTCACCATTTCCTTCAAAAATTCCTCCTTCACTAAGCAGTACAGTTAGTGCAAATTTTTTATCTCCTTTATTCTTTCATTTCAACAGATTTTAGCATTTTGTTTAACATAATTTTTCTAGATCATAATGCATTTTTTGCGTATTAATCTATCGCATACTGATGAAAGATAATGCGCCAAAGTTTATTTTGCTAACAGAATTAGTTTTACTATTGAAATTATAGATAGATTCTATGTAGCTGTATCACATGCCCATGATGTAAATGTTAGACATTTTCTCACTCTTACAAGTGTGCAGAATAGCAGTGCAAATATTTAGCACTCGTAGATACTCTAGGACCAATCGCTGTAGCATCAAGAGTAGATAGGTGTACTGTAGAGCTAAATAGATTTAAATTGATAATGTAGGGTGAGTACCGTTCAAAAACAGAGCATACAAGAAAAGTCTATTAAGATTAATTTGTTTTTATTTTTTGCAAGTTAATTGGCAGTTGTATATAATAGTCTTAAATTCCAATTAATTGATACAAATCAGCTTAAATGTAGATGTGAATGGAGGAAATCAGGTTGCTCCTATTTTATTGTATTCTACTACGTGCAGTCACTCACTCTGTTCAAATGAATAGGACTGAATGGAATTCCACGCTGGGCAAGGTTACTCGCTCACATGCGACGATTTCCATCTGTTTCTGAATGCAGAAACATAATACCCATTTTGTTAGGAAATCAGATCACGTCTGCAAAACTAAATACTAAACAGACAGAGTCAAAGAACTAGTAATTTGTAAAATATTGTGTAACACTTACTTAAGTATGTATTCCTACGCAAGGATAATAATTAGTAGCCCCAAATGACACGGCAGTTTCAACCTAATCTACTTTTCAGCCCTTGCAAAATAAATTGTGTATTTTGCAATTTGGATATCTTGTAGGTATACTTAATACTGTAATAGTGAGGCTCTTAAGAAAACATGATGTCTGGCCAAGAATGAGTCACCCAGCAGAAGAGTCAGTGCTAAGCTGGAAAAGTGATGCTATCTCTAATAAAAAAAGTCTAATCTGTCAATCTCTGTTAACATTTAACTTTATGAGGTGTTGATGACTAAAGGCAGAAGCGTGATATTCCTTGACTGTGAAATCTCGTTTCTTCGCTCTCCGTCTGTTAATTATTAATGAGCCTATGCTAATTTAAAATGCAGAGAGAATGGAGGACCTGATGGACAGAAAAGGGTTCAGGCAAAATAGAATCACGAAACTCCAAACATGAAATAAGTAGGTAAATAATTCTGGTCCTGTGCCTGGGTCACACTGCAGGGGAGCCACAGGCTCTGATTTTTAATTTACTTCAGGACAAAAACCATATGATTACCTTGAAAACTTCTGCAAAACATTAACATTTGGGTGAGTATGATATGTAGGCATGCAAATAACATTTTGTTAACTGGGTGTTCAATTTCATGATTTCCCTACTAGGGAAGCAGATGTGTCTGCCTTTCAGTCGCCAATAATTGTTGAAATAACCCAAAACTAAAGCTACGTGCGATATCGCGGTTACTTACATTAGCCAAAAGTGGTTTATGATTCTATTGAAAAAAAATTCCAATTCATTTCCAAGAAAAGCCAAAGGAAATGTCAACAGCTAAATGAGCCGAGTAGGAATATCTAGGAATCATTTGCATAATTATTGTTCTAACTGGTGTAATTTTTTCGTAAAATTACGATTGAAGACCCGTATGTATTTAACATTAAATTGCAGCCAAAACTGAAAAGCTTGCAGAGTTCTAAGAAGAGACATGGTCATCCAAAGGATATAAACATTTGCATAAATTACTAGTTTACAAAATACTAGTCAAGGAAATATTTAAATTATAAAAAACCGAATGCGGTCGTTCTTAAAAGCAAATAGGTAGGTAAATAAAATTACGTGTAAAGTGCGCACAGGCATGTAAATAGTTCCTCTTAATGAGGAAGACAAAATAGGCTAGGCCAATAAAATCGCATGTCTCCAACTTTAACCATTTACTTTGTCCTTATCTATCGGAATATCAATTTATAGGAGTAAAAGACCATTTCTTTGTTATTATTCGGAGACAGAAGTGATCTTCAATGTTAACATATAGGCGTTGTCTCGATATTGACTTTACCTTGTAGCATAGGGCATGTCCCTCTAAGGCAAAGGGATCGTTTCTTCTTCTCCAAACTGACATTTTAGTGGATTGATACTCTCAAGCAATAAAGACAGAAAATGGGCGGGTTCCATTTGCCTAAAAAGCGAAATAATCTCAACCTGACCAATAAAAGTATTTATTTAACTCATCGAGCCTACGAATGTGCTTGAGTGCAATGATTGTCAGAAGGGGGATCGAAAATTGGTATTTTATTGCAAGTTTTGTCATAAATATTTTTATTTGCAGGATACTACCACACTGAAGACAAGTTGGAGTACAACTTCTTCCCGGTGAAGAACTTCCGTCAAGTTGTGTCTGTAAAAGCTCCAAACGATGCACACATCGCATTAACCCCAAGTGCCACGGACCCCGCTCAGATCATCGAAATCTTCTTGGGCGGATGGGGCAACAAAAAGTCGGCGATTCGACTGAACAAGGAGAAGCCCGACAAGGCTGAGGCGGAAACTCCCGATATTGTGACTGCCGACACAGAAAACACGTTTGTGTTGGAGTGGCACAATAATGGAAAGATCTCGGTGTCTCTCCTGGATGCTCCGGAACCTTTTCTCAGCTGGACCAACGAGGCTCCTTTCGCCATCACTCATATTGGACTGAGGACCGCTTGGGGGGCTACTGGAGACTGGAAAATTGATGGTGAGTAAGCTCGCTTTCATTCCAGCAGCTTTCAGACGAGTGATTCGATGAAAATCAGTTTCCGTCTTCATTTCATCTCTCTCTACTACACAGCCAAGCTACAGGAGAACAAGGCAAAACCCTCACAGGGTTTGTCTGTCTGGACTCTGGTGAGTTAGGACAGGCAGTGGCAGTGTAAAACGTTTTTGAGTCTGTAGAAGAGATAACCGTCTGCCTATAGTGTTATATAAAGTGCAGTCTTAAATGGTATGCTGTAGGTATACCATTCTGGTAAGTGTTCTTCAGTTTAATGGACTGCATTCTGTTGTGCTGGGTTGCTGCATGTGAGCGATGCAACCCATCGCCTTATTTGCTCTTCCATTTATTCCTTCGTAGAAGTCGATGTGGTTTCGTTGTTTGGTTAGATTTGATCACGATGATGAGATATTCCATTCCACGTCACTTGACTTGGCCAAGACTCCTTTCAGATGCATCTATTATTGTGTGCATGGATCCTGCATCCTTGGTTGGTGGAGTTTAACTATAGATCGGAGTCATCGGAGAGAGTGAATTGAATCAGCAGATAGAAATATGCTAATGTTTTATGCTAACTAATAAACAATTCAATGCACTCTCCCTTGGCTTTCTGCTCCAATGGCATTTTAAGTGACACAGAGCAACTCTTCTTAAGTATGAATGATGATCTTGCATCTCTGGAACATGTTAGCTACTTGCATGCCGTTGCATCTTCAGATCTCCCTAATCAAAGGGTGGATATGTAGGCAAATTATTAAATTTCTAACGATCATTCCCTTTTAAACCTGCTTTCCCTATTGTTTTAGTAATAGATTGCAAATAACGGATTCTTTCCTTTAAAAAAATAAATTTATGTCTCTTTGGTGCATTTGTTTCTGATTTTATGATCATTTACTCTGAAAGTTTGTTGAATACATGACTAATAATACCAAAATAGGATAACAATGGGAAAACAATTAGAAGTATTGTAGTATTGTAACTATAATTAGCACACCCGAGGGAGGATTAACAGTTCTAGAGAGTGTGCCCCACTATTTTAAGTACGAGAATGGAAGAAAAAAGGCTTTTCTGAATCACTTATCTGACATTTAACAGGAATGAGGCTGATTCCTTTGTTGCTGTATTTACTTAGCTTTAGTAATTAACTGCACCATGCAAACATGCAACTTTTCATTCATTTGCTACGACCCTTTATCCAAAAGTAGGTGAGTGAATATTTACAGTAGAATAATAATCTGCATTGTACCTCTTTAAGAGAACATAAAGCGTAAGTAAATATAAAAACTAATCTGCAGAGCTCGTACATACATGCGGCTTGTTTTCCTTTCGGTCGGTTTACTTTCTACACTCGATCATGAAGAGAATGCACTGCATAAACAAATCTGTCTATAAATACGAGACCATTCAGTTGGCACAAGAACTCAAGCACTTCCTTGGCTTATTAAATTCATTAGCGATATGTAAATCCTATTCAGTAATGTATTCGGGATCCTGAATGGGACGTTATGCAAAGCAATGAAAACTCTTTCTCCCTCTCATTTGATTCAGCCGAGTCAGGCAGGCAGGAATGGAGCCTGCTGTCTTTTTCTTGTCTGTCTCGTCCTGGCGTGTCGGGCATTGTGTTTACATAGAGATGCATGTATTTACATACTCAATATTTGTGCTGCACAAATAGTCCTCCTGTGTCTCTCTAATATTCCCGTTGAGCTTATTATCCGTCCCAAGTCTCCTTTGTCAATGAAAGGTTGAAGTGGAATAAATATTTTATTAACACTGCTCTGCCTGTTAGTAGTTATTAGTTGTGTATCTACTCCTGTTGCACACTCAACTGACACAAGAATGCTAATGCAAACAAATTACAATGCATGCTTTGGTAATTGCTTTCTGTGGATAACCGAGATGTAAGTACATTATGTCTAATACTCAAAAGTTTTGAAAGAATTAATTTACAGAAAAAATGCATTAAGAGATGGGACCGATTCGTGCATCGGTTCCTACAATTGCCATAATATGATTTAGTACACTAAAGGCTTTTCAGTTATATAAAGGCAATTACCCGCAGAATCAATCCCATATCTTATCCTGATATTTATACTACAAATCACTATCAAGGTAGAAAAAACAAATTTAATTGAAGCCTAGTTGACCTCTACTGGTTAATTTGTTCTGTGCATTTGTGTATACTCGCCCTAATTTCCTTTTTACGAACAATAAATTTGATTCGAGTTGATTGGTACGGAGCCGATGCGCAATAGTGTCTGCCTGGCTGGCAGTATGAATGACATTGTGCTAATTTTTCATTATGAAGTTTCAAAAAATTTATATACTTGTAATTTGATACAATCAACACTATTTGTAAGTGATAGCTCATACATAGGCAGGACAGCAAATGAATATTTGCGCATTTTGTTACAGTGTATGTTCTTCTGTTACTGCTGGTGATTTATTCTCACAGTGTCGTTCGTAGTAGTAATAAGACCTTGATTAATGTTACTCTGCAAGTAGGGCTTAGCTTAGGTGTGCCAATTACTATAAATGGCATGTGTACAAAAAATCTCACGGAGCATTTTAAATTATGTATCAATGTAGATTTTAATTAGACGTAGGTACTCATCTTCAGTGCTATAGACACCCAATATTACGATGGTAGCATTCCAATATAGGCTTATGATTTTATCGTGTCTGGTGACACACTTTACTAATTCAACAAACCCAAAATCCTTGCTCAGAGCAATTTAAAACCGAGTTTCCGTCTAATTCATATAAACTGAAATATTAATCAAGTGTATGCGGCGACCACTTTTGTGCTACTTATTATGCTGATGGGGAAAGCACTAAAATTGGTAGACCCTAATCTCATCGTGTAATATTTTCATAATCAAATAATGTTTTATTGCTGTAGGCAGCAAGTTTGATAGAGTAAAAAGAGAAAACAGTTTTTATAGTTTAGACTTTATTTTATTGTCGCATGTAGGTGAGTCACAGAATGTCATTCGCAATATTATTCAGTTAATAGGGCATACTCGTTAAAATTTTATGGTAATTAACAACACAGGTAATATGCAATGCCTCATTGTACTTTATGTCTCGTTAAAATAATACTTTTATATGCATACATTGTACACAATGATATAGGTACCTACATCAAGGAATAGCGTGGTTCATGATGACCATAATGTCAGGTTGCCGGAATAACAGGCACTTAAGAATTAGAATCAAATTTCACCATTCTTAATTTATTAGCTACTTAAGTAGATAAAAGCCGCCTGTAGTGGTACCTACAGACACTCTGAACTCTGAACTCTCAGAATTTGATTAAAATAAAAGTTGGAGAATTGTGAATCACTTAGCAAGGTGTAAGAACAAGATCCGAGTGAATGCTAGGTAAAAGTAAATTGTGTATGCTGACAGAGAAAATAATTGCGGTTGTGTCAAGAAAGGAAAGATCGTTTAAGATGTGATGTATGTATGAGAATTAACATCAAGTTCAGTATTGTAGCATGACTCTGCCTGGGTGTTATACATAGGCCCACAACCAACAATCAGTACAAAGAAATAATGTATGCACATTAATTTTTTAGAGAGATTCAATGCTCCTGGCTTGGCTGTGTAATTGCAAAGTGCTTTAGTTGGGGCTGTTAGCTCTAGTTGCTCATTTGCAGTTAGGTCTAGCCAAAAGTAATTAGTTGGCATGTAAATCTGAGCGGAGAGTACAATAAAGAGGAATTCGTCATAATAATGCTCTGCCTCTACTTTTGACTGTTTTTTGTACAATAGGAGCAAAAGAAGTGCATACGGAAGATAGCATGGAGTACACGTTCTTGCCAGCTCACGGAGGAAGCCTTGACTTGGAGGTGAGAGCTCGGAACGATGCCCACATTGCCCTGACTTCTGTGGCGGCCGATGAACTTCCCATCTACGAAATCTTCTTGGGCGGATGGGGCAACAAAAAAGTAACTTTATTTTATTGCTCACTCTCCTCTGCAGAATAAACTTAATTAAATTTTGACAAAATGCGTTTCTATTCTTCTGCTGCTCTTCCACTAACCGATAGCATATCCCGTACCAGGTATACAAATATACGACCTTACCTGTATAAATCGTCGGTGGGAACATTAAATAGCTCGTCTCTGTAAATAAAATTTAATTCCTCCTGTTCAATGAATTTTAGTGCGCCATTCGGCTGAACAAGGAGAAGCCTGATGTCGCCGAGGCTGAAGTCGAAAACGCTGTTAATGGACAGGAGTTCAAGAAATTTTCCGTTCAGTGGAGTTATGCCGGCATTAAAGTAAGTGTCCTCTTCACAGATGCATTTATAGTGAAAGTTGTCCCACAATGGCTCTATTACACCATCACGTTGACATACTTGACTCTTTAGTAGCTATAAAAATCTTGAGTTTATTGATCATTTGTTAAAGGATGATAATGCACGGTACTTGCATCATAAATATGTAAATACGTGTAAAGAGTAGGCTAATTTTATTGTGATGGGACAATCGAGACAGAGGCTACAAAAGGATCAAGACGTCACCAATAATGCAAAGCCATGTATCAAGTAGCATTTGATATCAGATCAAGCTCTCTCCTACATACGCCAAGGGAAATTAGTTGGGCTTGGTTCGGAAATGCAATATAAAAATCAGCAGGGGATTCCATTATAATGGTTGATAGTGTTCGTTGTTGTCTGTGACTAAGTCCTAGGGCCGGGCGGCTGAGAAAACAATGGCTATATAGGCGGAAGATTCATGGAGCTAACTTATGGCAAGATATTAGGAAATAATTGCAGACTTTATTACACATTAGGTGCTTACATACATAATGTGGCTGTAGGTAGTTCCGCATAGGCACGTCGCAGTATACGTACGGAGATTAATAGAAGTACCTACTGCCTACATAATGCCTTGTCCACAGTGTCTCACCAAATTGCATTGCTGAAATGATTTTCATTAGCATGACTAGCGCTGGTTCGGTTATCATTATACAAATAAAGTGAATAATATGTCTGGGCTGGAGCGAGAAGTTTCCGTGGGAAAAGTTGAGTCTGCCCTGGCCCAGATAGAGTATAAAATATTGTGTTCAGTCTACTTGTGCATGCATGGCTCTGTGTTTTTGAAGCTCTCAATTAGCCAGAGTCTGATTTATCGATTTAGTTGGATGAACTTGCATGGCATGCACATGCTTATTATTATGTAGTACATTCTTCTGGCTCAGGCAGTGGGTTTCCCATTTAACTTCACCATAAAGAGATGTTCTTTGAATTTATATCGAAAAGTTTCAGGTTAGGAATTGAATTTCAATGAGATTACGTTAAACCTGTCCTCAGAGAATTTCATTAATGCGATATCTCATTGTTTATCATCATTATAATATTACTCTTGGCTTTCCTTTTGGTTCGGTTCGTTTAGGCTGAGTGACTCGAATTAAAAGACTTACTGCGTCCTAGAGGTTGTCCCTATAAGGAAGTGATGAAATTCTACTTGTTCACTCAGTTGCGATTAATAATTTTGGACAAGACAAACTATCTTCTTCGCAGTAATGATTTTATGGGATCCGCAAATTATTAAAATTGCATGCTATTTGGGAATAAATAAAGTCGTACAAGAAGGTCAGCACTGCTAGAACCAACAGACACCAGCGACCGAAGCGTGAGCTAACAAGTGCTAATGCACTGTACGCATATTATTAGTGGTCTTACATGAATATAAGGGAAAAAATCATGAAATGTTAATAAGGGAGCGCGGACTTGCCAAAACTGAAAGCTATCACTAAATTAAATGAGACAGACAGGAGAATAGAGCCTGACAAGCCCATTCAGGCTTAATCTAGGATGTTGCTACAAGAAAAATGGGAAATGACGGGATTTAACAATGTGATGAGTGTTCCTCGTTAGCATAACAGACGATCGTATCTATTTGTTTATGTCTTCTAAACCCCCAGCTTTTGTTCAGTTTGTTTGCATACTTTATTTTTTATTAATTGCAGGTAACTGGAGGAGGGGAAGCAGCCCCACTTCTGTCGTGGCTCAACCCAGAACCCAATCCCGTACTTTTCTTTGGTGTCAGGACTGGTCATGGTGCTGATGGCTACTGGCGGATTGACGGTAAACAAAGTTTTTGCGAATCTCTACCACCACGATCTCTTGTTTTGCTTATCTCTACTTTTCACTTACTCTTCACCCAAACATTTATTACGCAGCAGAATGTATTTTTACACTTTTTTCCTGATAAGACAATGAGTTTGACAGCTTTTCCATGTAATGCAAACAAAACAGACGCTACCTTCATCTGCGTCTCCAATTGAAATTAAAAGCCTGTGTGCCAAGGATGCTATTTCCTATAAAGCTCAGCGATTCTCCTCGCAAAAAAGGTATTGAAACAAAGAATTGATGTTGTTGTCTCGTAGGCAAATGAAGAAGTTGGAAGATAAGAATACTAATATGTAAATTTATCTTCGTGCGAGACTCCTGTCTTGTTTGTGGTTACGTTCTTTGGTGTTTGGTTTGCTGTTGATGGGAATGAAAAATGAGCTGCGATAAAAAATGATCCTACAGAAGGAAAGAATCCTTTGGGTCTCCAGTTCAGTGTCATGACATGACAGTCAATAATAATCCTGCATAAATTACTACTTGATTGGAATTAATTCCATCTGTGTCCACGTTTACTGGATTAATTCGGAATTTCTACTATTGTTGCGTTGTTGGAGAAGGATCTTGTGACTCAGGGCCAAAATTAGTTGTATTCAATGATATTGAGGGAAGGTATAATTAAAATAGCATTTGCATGAGGAGATCACAATTAGCCTTACTCATCAACCCTCCTGACGATGACTACAAGAATCGACGTGCACCTGACATGACACATTCTGCCGCAGATTGAATTACTCATTAAATTACAACTGCACGAAACGCGAGTCTTTTCTAAATTCCATCCTTATACTCTGACAGTTAGTGTAGGAAGTTGTATGGCTGACGATGCGATTTCCAAGATATTTCAAGAAGAATTGTAGTAATGTTATCTCCGTGTAAATTGTGCCTGCATTGTCATCTGCTCCACATTGTTGGAAACGTAGAAACAACTTCTGCAGTCACCTGAGTACTAAGAAAGGGATTGATACAGTTCGGCCGTGCTGATTGTGCAGCCGCCTCCTGCCTGCTCTCTTTATGTCTTTTCTATTAGCAATCATGTAAATTACTCAAACCAATCCAAAAGCATTTCTCTATCAGTGCAACGCTATTTGGTTATGCTTTTGTGCTAGAATCCAGTCACGGTAGGTAGGCCAGTGAGAATTGCAAGAAGTGCATTCTTTCCAATCAAAATCTGTCGGGTGCTCTAGCTAGATTACACTTTATCGAACGACCAGCCGGCCTTCATAACTCTTCTGTGCATTTCTCCCCTGCATTGTTGTCTGACACGGATACCCATCCCATTCTATCCCATGCAGCCTCGGTCTCCACTCTGCCGATTATCCTGAAGGTACTACCTAACTTCAGATATTGGCAAACGATAACGGCTACGTTCCTCCAATTGCTTCTCATCATATCAAAAACTTTATGAAACTATCAGAAAACTTAGTAAACTTTCGTCTATCTGACAAACTTTAGTTTGGAAACCAGTCTGGCCTGGCTGGCTATGGCTCGCTCGTTCAAGGAGTGAGCTGAGTTATCGTTCGTGAGTTAACCCAACCAACCACCGCAACTACGGCAAAACATTTTAACTACTTCTGCACATGCATCCATTTATTAGGTACCCACATAATAATACAATAGTGTCTGAGGAATCAATGCACCAAAATATAAAACCCCATTAAATTCATACCTAGATACCCGCCTTTACCCATACAACTCCACATCACATTAGTCACTATACAATTTCACATGCATACAATTTATCTATTCTCCATTACTCATTGGAGACGTTTTTACTGCATGGCCACATTTATCTCATCCTAAAGTTTTTAGCTAGCGAATTACAATAATTAAAGTTTCAATATATATACGTATAAAACACTAGAAAATAATATTCCCACCTACTGTTATTCTACAAACTATTATGTCCGGATTAGGATTATTTTAAGAATTGGTGCTTCAATTAGCTAAATATCTTGGCAAGAAAAACGGCTGACGACCTCTCACGAGGGCGATATCTTGTAAAGTATAAATAAATATTATTAATATTGTGATTTGAAAGACCCAAAATTCCCCGAATAAAATTGAATGTGGGGGGGGGAGTAAACTGAACGGTTAACTATTTAGTGTGTTAATTCGGTGGGATGTCAAAGCGATATGATGTAATGCTGGTATTAGTGTGCGATGCGATGTAGATAAAAGATCCTGCTGCGTAGTTTGCGGCTTCTTATAAGCCTTGTTTGGGATGTTAGGATTGTATTATGCAAATATGTTAGGTGATGCATTGGGATGGTAAGAGACAATGCAGAAGGGATAAGGAGAGAAACACCGCATCGCATTCAAATTCTGGACAAGCTTTTTCTCCGGTTTCTTCGTGGCGTTGGTTGATATCCCTCCGTGCTATGCAGGCAGGATGAGCTGTGTACGTAGTTATCTGTGGTGTGCATGATATTCCTCTGATTCTGCATTGTTCGCCGTGAACTGGCAATAAAGCAACAAAGTAGAATTCAAGAAATGTCATGAGTGAATGCAAATTCTGTTGGATACAATAGATAGATATGTATGTACATATCTGTCTGAGTGCAATTCATCAACCTACTCCTAGTATATAGTTGTATGTGTATATACATACTACACAGTGTACTACGAACGAGATTCCTTTGAATGCTTAGAGTAGGTGTGTGTATGCAGTGACTACTTGTAGTAAGTATGTATACAACGATGTAGATTAAAGATTCAGGTTTGTAATGAACCCAAGGGACTTCACTCATTGAAATATAAATAAATAGTAGTAAGGATAATGTTTGTCTAGTTGTATGTATAGTAAATAGTTCTGGATGGAGAGCGAGTCACAGCGAGTGTGGGGTAGTAGCATATTGTTGTAGTAGTAGTAGTAGTAGCGTAAGCGAGCAACCCTAGACTCTGTGTCAGTGTTGATTGTGAGGTACGTTGCTTCTCTCTATTATTTAGGTATCCAATATCTGCATTCGTATCCTATTCTCGTGTACCTCGTACTCGTATGTCTCGACAGAGTTTTGTGCTCCGCTGCCTCTACTTGGGTTTAGTGTGAGTAAGTGAACTGGCATCAACTGAAGGACTTCCCCTTAGCCAGTCCGTCCGTCACTCCAATATTCTCTGTAATGCAATAGTGAGTGATCCCCCCGAAAGAATTTTTTATATGCAGAGCAAGTCAATTCCATCGTTAAAGCGATAGACGTTAATAAAAGTACATGAGCTTTGGGGTCCACAGCCCAGTTCTGCTAAAGACTTGTAAGGGTTCGTGTCGTGTTGTTCATTTCCTCAACAAATCTCTTAGCCACCGCTAACACTTCGACATGGCTGACGAAGCATCTGAAGAAGTCAAGAGTAATTTGGATTTTTGTGTTTTATAGTTTTTGTTGAATTGAGTTATCAGTTTCTTCTTTCATTGAAGGTGTGGAGGGAACCGTGGAAGAAGCCCCAGCACCAGAAACCGAAGCTGCCGAGAGCAACGAAGTCGCTGCTCCAGCCGAGGAGGACGAGGCTCGCGAGAAACGTGAAGTGCCAAGCATGGACGGAGTTTCTTGGGGCGAAGGCACCGCGGGATCCATTCCGGACGGAGCTCTTGTCGGTGGGAATGACAACGGCGAAGACCTCTACGTCGTCCGGGCAGCGCACGAAGGAGCCACCCTTCCTGGAAAGTTGCTTCCTGCCCACGGAGTCGCTTATGTTCCCTGGGGAGGCGAGGAACATTCCAAAGACACTTACGAGGTAACACTCCCACACTTTCTGACTCAAGACATTGCACGCTCGACCATTTCATCCGCACGGCTCAAACTCCAAATGAGTCAAACGAACGCAGGCAGGAAGTTTCTCGACTCTCTGCTCACGCTGCCAGACTTGTCTAACGACCTCCTCGCAGATTCACTCAGGTTGAGACTGAATTCACGGCAGAGGACTATTTAGCAGTGTCATAGTCATAAATCACCATTCATCTTTATTTATTACCACTTTTCCCATTTTGTAAAAATAGACAGCTTCGCTCTATTTATAGTCTTTCTATCCTAACTTACTACTTCCTCAAAATTAGTCAGTGTCAACTTCCCTCTTCTGCCCCGCATCTTTTCTTCCAACTTCAGAATTCTAGTACACTCATTAGATATTCATAAAGTTTATATTTAAAATCAGAACGTTATTTGCTCAAAGAAGTTTTCAGTTAATGACATTTTTATTTTTATTGAGATTAACACTGTTAGAGCATACCCTGCAAAAATTGTATGTTTTCCCGAACAGAGTAGGAGATGGGGTTTGTATTGTGTATATAATGGAGTAGTATACCCAGTTGGATTTAAATTGTAAGCTCTGCATTACTCAATTACCCATTATCGCAACGTATTATGTTCTGATATGATCTCTATACTTTTATCGCATACTGGGAGAAATAATGATTTCCCTTCCCATTACAGCAGAAAATCACTAGGTTTGTCACTGCGAGAGATGCAGACAGACTTAATAATATGACAAGAGAATGGTCGGAGAACAGAGCAGGCCACCCTTACCCTAGAATACTTAATTGAGGGAGTCGTCTGCTATAAATACACCCTCTAATTTAAAATGAAATTTTTATGAGGTACTGTCATTGGGACTCATTCCTACCCGACCCAACGGTCATCTGTCTATATACACATGTTATGCCTTACATATTACACGACTTGGTATTGAGAATTTCGATCTTGCGCTATACTCTCCCCACCAACACCGTTCTCTACGAGCACAATTACAATGCTTTGTCTGTCAATAATAGCAATCCGAATTTTTGAGAATGCACACTAAATTCAGTAATGCAATGCATGCTGAATATTTTATGTAAAGTCTACATTAGGTAATAGAAATATATTAAAGACAGGGTTTGATTCGGTAGGTTTTTTGCAGAATGACCCCTTGGCTAAAATGGTCAAAATAGCTTTCAAAAATTTTAGTTATGTAGTGAACACAACAGCCTGAGCTGGCATCAAATATTTCCTTTTAGCCAATTTAGACTGGCAAAAACTAGCACAGATTTGAGGTGCATGAATAACCTACGTTAATCATATTTTTAAGAAAGTATTCTGGCAATGCAATAATTACAGAAATGGTTGTAATAACAGTATTCTACCAATTTTACTTTTTAGCATTTTTAATTATTTGGCTGAGGATCTTGTGGATCCAATCGCAATAGTGAGTTCAAAATAGGTTAAAAAATAAGCCCAAGTCTGGTAACACTGAAAGGTTAAATCATTTCGAGCTCTAGTTTCCCACTTGTTAGTGTAGTGTCATTTGAAGATAGTTGAAGGACTCTGTCTGAATCACTTTACAAGAAAAAGAAAAGATAAAATTAAGTAGACTAAGCATAACTGGTAGTTGGATTAGATTTTTTCATTATCTCTTCTCTGTCCTACCGTTTCAAGTCACATCCCATCAACTTCTAATATCACTCTGACCATTTACCCGTGACTGCATTATTTGTATGCCCTTTCTCCTACCATATACACAAGTCTGTTCTACTGCTATATCTATGTACATTATCTGTAAGGGACACAGTATATCGGAAATAAATGTGTAAAGCAGTAGTGTTAGAACTGCCTTGTGGATAAATGTATGCGGTCCGGTTTTGTTGAAAGAGGATCCTTCCACTCGGATGGTTCATAGCTCCATGATGTCATGTCAGATGACGATAGGATCAAACAACTATTTTATTATCTCGTAAGAGAGGGTATGTAGACATAGATGCAATTTTGGAACGTTTTAGGTCTTCTATATAGAAAACAGCATTCTGTGACATCATTCTGACTCACACAGCAAAGCGACTTTCTTATTCGCGTGGAGATGTGTATACTTTGGTATCTAAAGTAACTTCTGCTTAGTGCAGAGAACCCTTTCCTATTGACAAAAGTAATTCCAAGTGAAAGCTCTAGAAAGAAAGCTTTATTACATCGGCTTTTCTCAGCTGTTCAGTATGATGTGATGGTGGAAAAATCAGAGAGTAATTTGCAGAGATTTCCGCTTCCCTATCTTTTGGGGATTTTGAAACATGTCTCATAAAATGTAGGCCGGAGAGTATTAAAGCTGATAAAAATGTGCATAAAGGTAGAAGTAGAAGAAATGGAAGGAGAAATGTGAAAATAGGTTTTATTTGCAAACCCTTGCTTATAGGTAAAACTAGGATTGAGGTAGATGCTAAAAGTTTTATTTGCCGTGTCTGTCTGTGAATAGGAACTCCATGGTTGGTAAATAGTTGCTTTGCTTGTTTATTCATTGAGGCAAGGAATTTATTGGCAATGGGACATGCACAGAAATATCTGTTACAAATGACCGAGCAGCAGAGCAATAAATTTCTTCTGAATTTTATGGGTCTCTTCCGTGGACTGGAAGGAGACAAATGCAGCCGAGTCCTGTCTAAATGCCCAGTAACATTTAGTCTAAATGTATTACAATAAATAATTGCAGCCCGTATCGTTTCTTTGGTCATAAAAATTCGCGTGTGCTTACATTTTAGAGGTCGAGTGTGTTTTCTGGCTAAGCGACGACTGTCATGTCATTTTAATCTCTATTCATTCCTTTAAATAAATGTATTTTGTCCGTAGGTCTTGGTCGTTCCAGCTGATAATGTCAGTTGGGTAGCCGCCAGTGGAGACGCTGTTCCCGAAAATGCAATTCCAGGCGGAGTATCTCTAGAAGGAGAAACTCTCTACGTCGGTAAGAAAGGAATCTAGTAAATCATGACAAGTAAAAACTAGAAAATGAATTAATTATAAATTCTCTCTTAGGCCGTACCAATCACGAGGGTGCTTTAACTGTGGGAAAAGTCCACCCGAGTCACGGATCGCTTTACATTTCCTACGGTGGAAAAGAAATCGGATATCCAGACTATGAAATCCTTACCAAGAACTAAACGCCCTACCTTCTTTGGATATACTGAAATTAAACCTAATTTCATCATTTAAATTCACAGAGAAATAACATAACAGCTACATCAAACTGCTTACAATAAATAGAACTAGTGAGTTTAGTTAGTCTATCATAATACATATATATAATTGTAGTTTAGGTTGATGTTTTCAATTCTATTCTATTCTGTACTGTGGACAATTGAGCTGTGACGTGTCATTGTGTGCCACATATCGTATCCTTATAAGTTCTGCGGGATATAATGATATTTTGACAGTACTTCTGATCCAGTCACGTCCAGTTGAAACAGAACAGAAAAGAACTGAGGAGAAATGAAAGGGTTTGTCTCCATCATGCACTAAATGATTTAAGAATGAAAGACTCTGTTTTCCTATATTGTTATATGTAATTTAGTTATTGAATAGATATATTTCATTATGTTTATTGATTCAAACCGTTTAGAAAGCAATTACCATCATTTCGAAGGTTTGGAGTCAAAGTTTGCGGAGAGAAGAGCGAGCAAGCCTTTTATATAAATTAATTCATAGTAAATGCTCTAATAGTATAATAAGCTATAGAAGGTTTACAGTCTTAATTTACACAGCCTTGGCTTACTGGTCTGGTCTTCATGAAAAGAGCTTCAGTCTGAATTTAAATACATAAATACATTGCATAAGATATTACATGTTTACTCAAACCATAGCTTTTGGGCAGAAGGAAATGTAAATCAGCTTTAAGTAGTCATACTTCAAGTTAAGTTCCAAAATTCAAAACTATCCGACATTTTCTCTTGAAATTATTTTGTGATTTTGTCAAAAATTCATTACCAATCTCGTTAAGTATTGTCAATTTACCTAAGTAAATAGGAAAGTAAATTAACTGAATTTTTAAAACGTTTAGCTTTATTTGCTTGTTCTTGTTACCGACTTAATAATAGCTTTAAGTAGCCAACTGTCAAGGTATGGATTAGGGAATCAAGTTGTATCTCTACTATTATTACGTTTACTTTCAAAAGTATACTTTACCGTTGGAGGTATGAATCTCTATGAATGTATTGCCCTCTGCATTTCACATGAAAGATTTCGAAAGATTTCTTTGAGGACATGCGGTGCTCTACAGATCTATGTGGACTAATGCTTCTTCAAAATCATACTGAACTAACTGTAGTAATTTACAACCTCTATTGCGATTGATTTCTAAATTCATTCAAAAATGTCTACTCAATAAATATTTGTGGTAATTTGGAAACGCCTGTGCTCTACTTGGATTCATTTCATTTATTGTCATTTCTCACAATTTTTACATTACCATCCAATTCACGATTTACTGCGTACCTAAGTGTCTTAACACTATACACACTAACAATGCATTCCAAAGCTAAAAAATAAAGCGTGTAATTTGAGCCCATGTATTAGAATGTTATAGTTTTGCTCTAGTTGTGGCATAATACACATAATATAACTTTTTAAAAGTAGGTAACAATACATAGACACAATCATTTCCAACGTTCCACTTAATTATCTATGTTTATTGTTCGTGTACATTTATACGAACAGGTTCATTTTATACATTAAAATACTCGGACACTATTAATTAGTAATTTCATGTAAACATCAATCCCAAATAGCAACGCAGAAAATGGAGACTATCATATGAACATGCTACATACAAAGTAGGTGTCAATCGAAGAGAATGATATTTAATTTGAATGACATACATACAAGTACACAGAGTACTAACGTGGCATTTGACACGTAACAAATTCCTAGTTACACAATGGTGTCACTTATAGGTAAACGTTTGTAATTGCTATCTTATTGATGCATGTGACTATTAATAATACACATTGTTCATTGTCTGCATATAATTGAATGATTCTTCACTAAGGTTTCAATAAAAAGGCACCTGCTGATCGAATGTGCACAGCGAGCAGGTCTTAGCTTAGAATTTCAATTATGAGATCACCCACACTCATGATAAATAGAATTTCATTGTTCGACACAACAAGATGTTAGGCGAGAAATTAAATCACTATTTACACTATCTTTCAACAATAAAGTCAATTTGCATACATGTAAGTAGCAGAAACACATTTCTATAATATGCAACAATTACATTAAATAGTCAGAAATTTGCATGTACAGTTTTTACATAAATTGAGCAAAGAGACTGAACTGGTTTATTGACCAAGTAAAGTCTTCAATGCTTTTTTTGTATTGTCAGCAGCGTTTTCAGTTTAGGTTTCACACATCACACAATATCTAAAGTTTAGTTTACGAATCTCTTCTAAATATTCATCTACCATTTCATTATGTCAGGAATAATACCAATGAGTAAGTATGCAAGCTTATTTTACAGTTACCATAATGCGTAGTAGTTGTTATTAGTGTCCAAATTGCTTTTTTTTCCTGGCAGAGTCGCCCAGTATATCATTTCGTTTGAGATTATGTTTCAATTTGGTTTATATTTACTCACATTAACTACCTAGATAATAATATTTATACTTTACAGTCACATACATTCCAATAGAGTACAGTACGATGATGTGAGGAACACGAGTTTGGCTTCAATACATTTTATTGTCTTCTCTCACTTGGGTTCGGTTGGAAAGACATAGTGTAAACATTGGAACTCTAATTACTTATCCATAATTGCATTGACATAATTACTGGATACTGTTTATTATTTGACACTTTCTTCAGCACTACTGTTGCTTAACTAGTTAATGACTACAATAATAAAAACTAACACAATTTTGTAAAACACATTTTATATCTTAGTAATATCACGCTTAGTGAAAGTGTATTTCGTTATTATTAGATTGATCATTATCACTACGCTTGTTTAACCTGCCACATTTAACAAGGTAACTTAATAATAATATGTTGACAAAATGAATGTACTACAATGGAAAATTTATATATCGTAATTAATATCGGTCATCAAACATCTAACTTCTAACTTAATATAACACAGGTATAATTAACTTCTTACTAGTTCGTAATTTATCACTGCCAAAACCTACAGACATTGCAATAAAATTGTGTCTGTAGCTTTGAAATGTAATATACTATAGCTAAGTAGTTAATGGCTAATCAGAACGTAAATTAATTACTAATGTGAGATGAGTGAAGTGAGATATCTCATAAGGTAAAAGCAATCTAAAAGAAAACTAGGAAAATTTCTTTCTCAACTTCAAGTCGAATTATCCTCATACGGGCATTACAGTATCCTCGATGTTATTCGATTACCAAAATTTGTGTGCATCGGCTGTAGGCCATTCTATTTAGCCGTGGCCTACTTAACAGGTTATGTACATAAGTAGGTATGCACACATGTAATGTAGTTCAATAACGAATTTGTGTAAATATCAAGTCTCCGACACAAGCCGATACATCAAGAATATAAACTAAGATGAAAATTGTGGAGCAGAAAGTATTTAGAATTTATCCTTAGAGAAATAGTTACTAATAGGAGCTTCTTCATCTTACTTTGTTCCGCGTAGCTCTAGAAAGGTATAGTTTCATTTATCAAAGTCTGGGTTGATAATACAGTTGCTTAGAGCAAGTAGATCAAACGAGCACATTAGTTTACTTTGTCCATTTCATAGTAGATATATTACTACATATAGTATTATCGTTATGTATTGTCTTATATTCTTTGGATCTATGAGTCTTTCGGTTACTATTTGTTTACGGCGACGTTTTTGCATGTAGGTAAATATTTGTAACTTCTATTGTTCGTTTTCTTGCATATTTATCGTGCCTATAGTGTATGTGGCTGTAGTTGTGAGTGCATTGTTCTTTATTGTGTAGTGCTCATGTGACTGTGCGATGGTGCAATTTCAATATATCTTTCCTGTAGAGTCTCTGTACAAAAGTGAATTCTTCGTGTGCGATATTTTGGTGCAGTGCTCTGCTGGTTACGCTAACGCTCTCCGTTCCTTGTCATGTGCAAATTGCATTATATTACAGACTATAAATCATTTCGTGCTTTCCTTCCCACCAAATTACCATAATGAGATGGCTACATCACTAAGTCCAAATTATCATACACCACTCCATGCATCACCGATTTAAGTCAACAAACATCAAAGTAGTTAGACTCTAACAAATGACGAATCTATCCAACTGAGCATGAAATGAAGAAAGTAAATCCTTTCTATTAATCTCCACCAAAGTTTACGGTAAAAGTAGGATTTACTAAGTTAATAAATTCCTAGTATATGATGACTATATCAACTTCTTTGGGTTGTCGCTGCTTAATGCTATGCAATCTACTTGAGATTTTTCCAGTCTACGTGAAGAGAAAGTAAAACAGTCACATTAATTACTAACACCGTTTCAATTATAGCATGAATATTAATTTTGAGAACTCTCTGTATACAGGATTGAAGATCTCTCTCCCTCTGTATACAAAGGTGTGCATAGTAATTAATGCCGTATAGTAAAATGATAAATAATGCAATAAACTTCCCTTAATTGCCTTTATCTTTCACACTAAGGATTTTTCGAGTGAAAGTTCAACTTTATGGAGAAAGTATAAAGAAAGTGCCATAACATACCGATACTTGAAAATAATGACAAAGGATAGTGGATTTTAAGACATTTCAAGTGCTGAGAATTATTAAAAGTCTTGCCTCTTAAAGATAGTTTAGATAGGGAAGAAATCTCGAAAGAGTGTAAAGAATAAACGTTACATCAAAAGATGACTTAAGGGGCAATTGTAGCGCATAGTTAGATTTGGAAGGGATGGCGACCGGCCAAGTTTGGCAAATTCAGCTTGGTATACTTAATACATGCATTACATAATGCCCTACCTAGACATAGATAAATAACAAAATACTGTTGGACATGGACTGTTGGCTCTGAATCGAAACTTCACTCCAGACTCAGACAGACCACAAGTTTGGAAACGGTTTAGTCGGAAACATATTTCCTCTGGAAATTCTCCCAAGCCAATTGAAATAGAGGAGGATACGGGGATGGGAAAGCAAAAGTCTTGTGACCTAAGGCTTCTTATTTAATTTCATAAATGGCTCAATCAGTCTTGCAGTATTCCATTTCATCCATTCCACAAATCGCAAATGGTTTTGGCTACTGCAGAGTCAGAATACGTCACAGCAAGGAACAGCATTTTCCTGATTTATATTTTGTCTGTAATATAATGGAAGAATGAAGTGCCCGTGAATTTCCTATATTGTATGTGCTACTATTTTTATATCTGTACATGTATTTACATGTTATAAAGCGCTTTATACCTTTCTCACTGTAATGTACTCAGTTTTACAAAGAGAGTAAAGAGCCTTCGCCTATCTATACGACTTCCCTAAATGCGTTTAAGAATGAATGTATTTTTACACCAGTGAGATGACAAATACGGAGGAGCCAAACAATCTAGGCATTCATAGTTTTCTTATACGCTATAACATTCATGGATCCATACTACGTACACATGTCATCCATATCTACAGTCAGATCTTTGAATGTGCACGGGGTTACATATATTTCATACAACTAAACTATTTGTACTATGCTATATATATTTGCTAGTCCTACTTACCATTATATTCTATTTTGCGCTCTACTTTTAGACGCTAATGCATTCAAATTCAAGTTCGTACACTATAATAGACGTTTTATGCTAATTTACTACATATTGCCAATAATGTAATGTAAGTAGACGATCGAGTCTTGCATCGTTGTACTGGAGTGTACTATGTACTTACTATGTAATACCAAGTTGACAAGAGATGCAAAGAATAGTCCAAGAACACGAATGACGGATCTATTCAATTCCACGCAGCATTGCACACCCGAAACTCTTCACAACTCAAGTAGTTGAATTGACATCAAACTCAACTTTCCCTTCACCATCAAATCCTATGCGAAATTCCACGTGTAATTGCTTCTTACTTACGTCCATCATCCTCTCAATTTAGTCGTAACAGCGTAATGCATGTACATATCTCATATTTATAGAACGACCCAACATTTGATATCCTAAGCCATGACCTATAACAAAACGGAACAAAATCATTTAAATAATCCATTAACTTTCCTCCGACCAAAACTAAATCATAAAACTCTTGAAGCTGTTATGACGCAGTTTCTTACACGTATTCCTAAATATTGCAATTTCCGCAAGTAGACTTCAGATCATATGTATACCACAACCTGCTTTAACGGTTATTACTTTGCAATTTCCCTCTAAACATAAATTGGGACATTCCTACATTTTCTACGAGATGAATCATTAGGGTAAGCATGGATATTCAGAGAAAAGTTAGGAAATGAGGTAGGGAGGTAGGTTTAGCGTTCCGAGTAGTAGTCCTTGCCAATTCAGTGGATTAAAGTAAAAAGCATTCTTGTAGCTACTTTCTGGTTAGTGCTAATATTATGCTCTGTGAATGAAATTGGCTGCCATTCTCCTAATTGAGGGGCACAATGTGATGACCTTGGAGATTTAGCATAGTGCCTGAGCCAGTAGGGTGGGATATGATTGGCAGAAGTTAGGAACAAGTTTAGTTGTACTTACGTAGCATTATGCCTTGAGTGTCCTTAGTTGCGATGACTATCCAGCCAGAGTCTGTGTGACTGTGAGATTGTGGTTCTTTGTCTGCTGAGTGAGTGGAGAGTGACAGAGTGGGTGAGGAGTCGAGAGAGTCGTTTAAATTGAATAGAATTGAGTTAAATTGGTAGAGTTGAGTTGAGATGGCTAATGAGGGCCTGGGATGATGATTAGGGCTCCAGGGGGCCAGGAGTGCCATTGTCAAAGGAAGCAGGCGTGGTGTTGTAGGCCGAAGCCCTTTGTGCAGCTGTTCTTCGGAGGTCAGGCTTGATTAGGGCGGTCATGAGACAACCGACTGCGAGAACGAAAGCCAGAGCCAAATTGGCCCCAATGTCACTTATTTCACTGCCGAACAGAATCCTGGTGACGGGTGTCATTATGATGCCAAATATCTGCGCTGAGGCATTCAGCAAGCCCGAGGACGTCCCTTCCGACTCTGGGTATGTGATTTCCGCTGCGAACTCAAAACCAACTGGGAGGTAACCCGTCATGAAGAATCTACACCAATTTACATTTAAGTAGCACATACACTTTACCCACACAATTTAACGCTCTCAATTAGTGTCACACTCGACCAATTGCGATAAATTGCACTCTGACTAAGTGAGCAATCAAAGTCCTGATGTTCAAGATATTATATTCATCAGCCCTCCATATGCATACGCAGTGCATGTTTTCATTTCTTTAAAACATTAGAACCAAATTATCTACCCGTTTGTTTCTCCTACCTACTTACATTTGCATTGCAGTTACGGCTAGTGCTCTGATTTTACGATTATCTAGAATAAAAGCTAATCCGATGCAATATAATTGCAGCATTGGGACCTGAGCCCCAGAAAGTTTAAGTTAATACTTGTGTTGCAGAGTCAACATTTACATTTAAGCGTATGCATCATTGAAAGAACCTTTGAAATATTCCCCATAGTCAGAGTACACGTTATATC